>MJUU01026782.1:0-28338 GCA_002080025.1 Modiolus philippinarum
TTGAAATGAAATGAGCAATCTTTGTAAAGGACCTTTCATACATAACTCCTGTAAAGTTTGGTTGAAATTGCTTCATTGATTTCAGAGAAGTCAAGATGAAAATGATTTTCCCATAGGGTCCAATGTTAAATATAAATTACGCACTGAAGGCCATGTTCTTTGTGGGATCCAAATGAAATGAGCAATCTTTGTAAAGGCCCTTTCGTAAAGTTTTATTGAATTTGCTTCAGTGGTTTTAGAGGAGTTGATGAAAATGATGTTTTCCCATAAGGTCCAATGTTAAATATAAGTTCCGCACTGGCGGCCATGCCTTTTGTTTTTTTTTTTTTTTGCCTGATTGGAATTAAATTAACAATGTTTGTAAAGGACCTTTTATACACCATTCCTGTAAAGTTTGGTTGAATTTGCTTCAGTGGTTTCAGAGGAGTTGATGCAAATGATGTTTTTCCCATATGGTCCAATGTTAAATATAAGTTCCTTGCTGGGGAAGGGGGGTGCATGATATTTGTTCGATTGAAACGAAATGAGCAATCTTTGTAAAGAACTTTCCATACATCATTCCTGTAAAGTTTAAGGTTGAATTTCCTTTAGTGGTTCTAGAGTAGTTCATGAAAATGACGTTTTTCCCATAAGGTTCAATGTTAAATATAAGTTCTGCGCTGGCGGCCATGTTTTTTATCGGATCAGAATAAAATGAGCAATCTTCATAAAGGACCTTCCATACACCATTCCTGTAAAGTTGGTTGAATTTGCTTCAGTGGTTTCAGAGGAGTTGATGAAAATGACGTTTTTCCCATAGGGTCGAACGTAAAATATAAAAAAAAGTTCTGCACTGGCGGCCATGTTATTTGTTCGATCGGAACAAAATGAGTAATTTTTGTTAAAGACCTTCTATACATAATTCCTTTAAAGTTTGGTTGAATATGCTTCAATGGTTTCAGTGGAGTTGAGGAAAATGTGAAAAGTTAACAGACGGACGGACGACGGACACCAAGTGATGGCAATAGCTCACACTGACCCTTTGGGTCAGGTGAGCTAATAAACTGAAGTACAGATTGATTTTGACAAAACTTCAGTTCTGAACAATAACAGTTTTAGGCGTTGCTTTCAAAAGATGACCCATATTATCTCTAAAAATAGGGCTGTGAGGATGTACATTATATTCACTCGGAAGACCCGTGTGTATCTCCCAAAGCAACGCAAAATGTCTTAACTGATAGAGCGTTATGGAGAAGCAAAAATATCGTTCTACCCAAAATAAACAGTCAATCTCGGTCTAAAATAAATGCTACCTGAAGGCAATCATTCAAAATCATCTTTACGAAAATAGTCTTTTGAAATCGTATGATAAAAATTTTTATTAATAGAATCTGGCTTAATTGTATTGAAACTTTCAATTACAAATTCCATTTTCCATTCATTAGACGAAATTACAAAATAATATAGCAACTCGACAAGATTTGAAAACATAATATTCAATGAAATGATGAACTTTTTTTTCTAATCAACAGAAATAAATATTTTAATGATACCGAAACTTAAATGTAAATCTATTTACTTTTTCTTTAAATGAATTAAGATTTCAGAGAAGTCCCTTGGTGTAAAGCTACATTTTGGATAGATCATTATACATCACGTCGTACTTTAGAGAAGATTTAATCAGGATATTTTTCGCTAAGGCTTTTTCCTTCAATTGAGCTCAACCCCTTTGTTGCTTCGGCATTCTACTGCCGTTGTTTTGATCTGAAGATATATCTCATAAAGTACCAGGTTTAGCGGTATTTAGATTGCAATGTCATGTGTTGACTTGTCGTATACTGGACAATAACAAAACCAATAGCTTTAATATACTTGTAATTGTCATGTTAACATTGTTGAAGAGTGCTTTGTTTTTGGTCGTTTTAACCTGGAGATTGGATGTTGTCTCCTTGATTATTACCCCATTTCCTTTCTTTTTCATATCATTTGGCTTGCATCAATGATAATGAGATATGGAATATTTATGTCCGCTAAAAATAAATTAAAATCCTATTAAAAAGTAATCAAGAGCTGAAGCTTAAACGTTATGATATCAACGCTGGAAATGCAACACATATCAGAGACTTTACACTTACCTAAATCATATCGCTGTGAAAAAAACAATATTTATTTAGGCAACATCAAAAGTACATAAGAATACATCTAAACAAAGTACTAAAACTGACAAACACAAACATACAATAGGCTAGCTTAAAAGTTAGATGTCAAGCTTAAAACATATTCGCGATAAACATACAATAGCTTAATAGCTTAAAAATTAATATTTAGTTTAAATATTGAATATAAGTATATATATACAATATACCTTAAAAAGTGCATTGATTGCCTAGGATAACCAATAAAGCTATAACAGCTTATTTCCAATGGGGTCCTTGTTTTAAAAAGTTGCCAAATGCTCAAATATAAATATAGATATATATATATATGATCGAGATATTTTAACCCTAAAGATATTTTAACAAATAAACAAAATCATCGACTTCCCTATTTCTTGCTTCTTGTTTTAGGTGATTATGTACAGCTAATTTAAAAGCTGATTTTTCGGTAATATTTTTAATTATTCCAGTCACTGACGGCGTTGTAAAAAAAACTATTCTTACCAACAATATTTGCATTAGGATCTTTATAATTCATATTGGTTGTACTTCTTGTATTTGATAACCTGGAGCCTTTCAATGATATATATATATATATATAGAGAGAGAGAGAGAGAGAATTTGTTATTTTTAATAATATCAAGTAAGTGTGGATGTGAGCACAACTTGTACAATATTTCTGTACAAGTTATAACTTGTACAAAATCACAACTTGTACACAGCATATATATATATATATATAATGGTTTAGTCTGAGTTGTTTGACTTTTCAACAGATAACATATTAACTTTCTCTAATGCTTAAAAATTAACACTTGTTGTGGTAGCATCTTATTCTTGATGTCTGCACACTTATTTGTCTGACTTCTATTATTCAGGCAGAAATTGCCAGTTATCACTTCCTCGCGTTATCATCTTTTCATCATATATCGGATTCAAGTATTTCGTCTTTGTGTAAGAAAGAACATTGCATTATTAATTTATACTTTATCTAGAATTGTTCCCCTTTACCAAAAACACTTTGGCGTTAAAAGCAGAAAAATTGACCGATTTCGATATACTCGATCATCTTGTAATCCGATTCTTTGTGGACCTTACAATATCTAAATTCTTGTAAATTTTGTTAAAAACTAAGGAGTATAGTATCTCCCTCATCCAAACCCCTGTTTATAGCTAATTTTGGCTTTACATTTTGATCATAATGGTTACTTATTCTCTATAAGTTTTTTTTTTTAAATCGTTGAGTTTATTGTTTCCCAAACGTTTAGATCTGCACTGGAGAGACATAAGTTGTCAAAATGTGGATATGCAGAAACTAAATTCACAGTAACCTCGGTATTTATATATTTCTAACCACTTGGTCGATGCCTCTGCTGGTGGACTGTTAGTCCCCGAGGGCATTCACCATATCAATAGTCAGTACTTCGGTGCTGACCCAAAAGCCGATTCTTTTTGGAACCTTACAATATCTAAATTTTTGTATTTTTTTTTTTTTTTTTGGAAAACTAGGGAGTATCTCCGTCATGCAAAGCTCTGTCCTAAGCTGATTTTGACTTTATATTTAAATCATCTCTATCAGTTTTTAAACATCTTTGAGTTTATGGTTTCCAAACGTTTCGATTTTATCTTCACTGAAGAGACATAAGTTGTTGAAATACGCATATGCAGGAAATAAATTCACAGTAACCTCGGTATTAAGTTCATTGTAGCAAACCAATGGCAGTAGAATACAGATGGAATTCAGTATAAGTGATTTACATAAATCAGAGTCAAGAGACATGGACACAAATGAAAACAACAGAGGATGGGATCAACTGCAGATCCAGTTTTCAAAAGAAGGGTCTTAATACGATTCAAGAAAAAGGAGGGTCAAGGCTATGTTTTACCTTTTTAGCTCACTCTGCTATGCGAGGGTGAGCTTTTGCCATCACTCTGTTGTCCGTCGAAAACTTTGCTTCAAAAATCTTCACCGGTGAAACTACCAAGCCAATGTATACCACACTTAGCCTGGATCATCAACAGGGTATGTTGTTTCAATATTGTATCCGATGAGTCTGAAAACCAAACAAAATGGCCGCTGTTACTGAAAATAGATAAAAGAGGTACATGTCTGTTTTTGTCAAATAACTGAAACACCGTTGCAGATAAAAAAAATCTGACATGGAATAAAAATTATCAGTATGACAGGATCTCTCCACACTGCAATTTTGAAGAATATATGATGAACCGATTTAGAGTTATTGCCCCTTTTCCGTAAAATTTTCAAATTTTGATGGTCTTTACTTTTTATTAAAAAAACTATAACAGATAATGGTTAAGTTTAGATTGAAAAAATGTTCAGCACATCAAGATCTGCTCACATGCCAATTATGAAGATAATCTACTACCCATATAGGAGTCATTGCCCTTTATTGGTCAAATATTTCGTGATTTTATATATTTTGTCTTGTATTTCAAAAACAATTTGAGATAGGGGATAAGTTTAAAGCAAAACTGTTCAGCATGTCAAGCTTTACCCACATGCATATTTTGAAGAAATCCTAATACCCATATAAGAGTTATTGCCCTTTAGTTGTCAATTTTTTCGTGATTTTATATATTTCATTTGATATTTCAAAAACAGTTTGAGGCAATTTTTCGTTTCAAAAATGTTTAGCATATCAAGATCTACCCACATGGCCATTTTTAGAACATCGTAATACCCAAATAGGAGTAATAGCCCTTAATTGCTCAATATTTTCGTGATTTTATATATTTCATCTTGTATTTCAATAAAAGATTAAGACAGAGGTTAAGATTAAATTGCCAAAATGTTCAACATGTTCTGATCTACCCACATGCCCATTTTGAAGAAAATCTAAATACCCATATAGAAGTTATGAAACTTTATTTGTCATTTTTTGTGATTTTATATACTTCATTTTATATTGCAAAAACAGTTTGAGAAAGAGGCTAACTTTGGATTGCAAAAATGTTCAGTATGTCAAGATCTATACACATGGCAACTTTGAAGACAATTTAAATACCAATGTAGGAGTCATTGCCTTTTAGTGGTCCAGCTTTTTAAATTTTATATATTTTGTTTGTTTTTTGAAAAATAGCTTGCAATAGAGGCTAAGTTTGAATGCAAAAATGTTCAGCAGATGAATATTTTTTACCAATATTCCCATTTTTAAGAAAATTTAAATACCCAGATAGGGTTTCATTGAAGGGCTTCTTCAAAATGAAGACAATTTCAGCTTCCGTTATAAAAATGATATTTTATCGCTAAGGATACAACAGATACTTCAACATCGGCCTCGTTCCTTGACCTTCATCTTGAAATTGACAACAGAGATACATTACAAGCTAGGTTGTATGACAAACGCGATGACTTCACTTTTGCAAAAGTCAACTTCCCTTTTCTTTGTGGCAACATTCCAAAAGCACCAGCATATGGAGTTTACATCTCACAACTTATTCGCTACTCATGGTCAAGGGCTTGTCGTCACAGTGACTTCCTTAATAGAGCCCAGTCGCTTACAATTAGACTACTTAAGCAAGGGTACGTTACCAAAAACTTTAAGTCATCACTACATAAGTTTTACGGCCGACATCATGATCTTGTGGATCGTTACGGGATATCTGTTTCCCAGATGACAACAGATCTTTCCCTCTACAACTAAAGTTTGTTTTTCCTCTTTCGGATTTGCCTTTACTACCGGAGTTGACATGTTCAACACGGCGGGTGTCTTATAAGAAACAGGAGATGCTTACTCTACCGGTACACCTGATCTTACCCATGATTTTTATTGGGTCAGTGTTGTTCATCTGTATGTGTGTCTTCATTTTTCGTTTTTTTGTCCCGTACTCAAGTGGTGTCCTTGACTCTTAGTGTTTCCGCATTTAACTTTGTCCATGGATTGTTCGTTCTTTTGACTGACGATTCTCACTTACTTTATTGTCCTTTATTGGTAAAATTTTTCGTGATTTTACATATTTCGTCATGTATTTCAAAAACAGTTTGAGATAGAGGCAAAGTTTTAATTGCAGAAATGTTCAGCATATCAAGATCTACTTACATGCCTATTTTGAAGAAAATCGAAATACCTATATAGGAGTTATTGCCCTTTAGTGGTTCGATGTTTTTGTGATTTCATATATTTTGTCTTGTATTTAAAAAACAGTTTTAGATAGAGGGTAAGTTGAAATCGCAAAAATGTTTTGCGTATCAAGATCTTCCCTCTTGCAAATTTTAAAGAAAATCCTTATACCCATATATAAGAGTCATTGCCCTTTATTGATTTAATATTTGGGGACTTTATCCTTTTATAATTTTTTATTTGTATATCAAAAATGGTTTAAGTTAGTGGTCAAATTTTAATTGCAGAAACAATCAGTGCGTCAAAGTTTTTTTTTCTTTTTTTCTTATAAATATGTCGTTGAAGTCCACATTACATCCAAGATTGCTGCCAGCAGGGAATGTAATCAAATATCGGATCCTGTTGGTCAGGTTCAAAAGATTTCTTCCTCTTAAACTACATGGTCAATGGATCTTAATTTTGTTGCAATGGCTCCTCGGTGGTTCCCTTTAAGAAATGTCCCGCAAGTCCATACCACCACACTTCATCTAAGATGGGTGCCAGCAGGGGTCTTAGATAAACATTGGACCCTATGAGAAACACATTCAAAGATCTCCTCTGAAACTACTAAACTAATTGGAACCAAACATTTTTTTTTCAAATCCTTAGTTGGTCCCCTTCAAAAAAGTGACGATATGCCTTCAACCTGTCCAAAATGGTTGCAATCAAGATATATAGGAAAAATGAAAGGATATGGAGTGAATGTACATGTGACAAAAACGCACACGATACATAGAAAACTCCAGTTCAGTTTATCAAGGACAGGGCTTTTATTTTCGCCCGATGGTCTCCAACAAGAGGTGAACAATACCCCCCTCAAGCGAGAACAAGAAGGCCCCTAGCGTGCACTTAAGTGGTATTCTTGACAAAAGTTATATCAAGGTCACTCCCTTCTCCCCACCCGCCATGGAGTGCCAACTTGCGCGATGCTCAGGGTTATCCAGTTGAAATAGATGTAAGCAAACCTTGCAGTGTAACTTAGTTTGAAATGGCAGATTATAACATTGTAGTAAAAACAATGAAAATATTATACAGCCAAATTGAAAAAAAATAAATGAATTAGAACGTATGAGAAATTCTCACACGAACAAACACACCATAATTGTAATATTATAAGAGCATACATCTCAGTTCAGTTTTGAAGCAATAACATCAGGGTCTTTTAACATGCTTGAATTTTTTTTTAGTTTATTTGGACTGTCCATGTTAAGCATGGCCAAAGTGAGCGGTACAGGCTTTTGAGAGCCTTTTGTTTGTGTGTGAATGTTTAAAGTTTTGCATGTTATTTAAAAAAATTTCAGGAAATATGAGATTCAACCCATGGAATCCCCTTCTGTGTCTGCCAATGGGGATACCAAAGACATGATAGATGAAACACAACACTTAATACTGCAGCAATTTACATTTCTTTTAACAATTGCAAATAACTAAATACCGAAGTTACTGTGAATTTACTTTCTGCATATGCGCATTTCGACAACTTATGTCTCTTCAGTGCAGATAAAATCTAAACGTTTGGAAAACCATAAGCTCAAAGATGTTTAAAAACTAGGACTACTATTCCAGCAATTTATGTGATGACCTCTAACGTTTTACATGCAAACTTGACGATGGAAAGGAACATTTTTGTATCTTCAAATAATCACATTCTGACCAGTACCACTGATTTTATACATAATACTGCAGAGTGGAGAACAGTACCACTGATTTTATAAACTGAGTCTTTTTATGTGTTATACATAATATTGCAGAGTGGAGAACAGTACCACTAATTTTATACAATGAGTCTTTTTATGTGTTATACATAATACTGCAGAGTGGCGAACAGTACCACTGATTTCATAAACTGAGTCTTTTTATGTGTTATACATAATATTGAAGAGTGGAGATCAGTACCATTGATTTTATAAACTGAGTCTTTTTATGTGTTATACATAATACTGCAGAGTGGAGAACAGTACCGCTGATTTTATACAATGAGTGAGTCTTTTTATGTGTTATACATAATACTGCATAGTGGAGATCAGTACCACTGATTTTATAAACTGAGTCCTTTTATGTATTATACATAATACTGCAGAGTGGAGATCAGTACCACTGATTTTATAAACTGAGTCTTTTTATATGTTATACATAATACTGCAGAGTGGAGATCAGTACCACTGATTTTATACACTGAGTTTTTTTATGTGTTATACATAATACTGCAGAGTGGAGATCAGTACCACTGATTTTATACACTGAGTCTTTTTATGTGTTATACATAATACTGCAGAGTGGAGATCAGTACCACTGATTTTATAAACTGAGTCTTTTTATGTGTTATACATAATACTGCAGAGTGGAGAACAGTACCACTAATTCTATACACTGAGTCTTTTTATGTGTTATACATAATACTGCAGAGTGGAGAACAGTACCACTGATGTCATAAACTGAGTCTTTTTATGTGTTATACATAAAACTGCAGAGTGGAGAACTTATGTTTGACGATCAATGTGTTAAAAGTTTGAAATCGACGGATCCTTTTGCAAAGATAGTATTCTTAATTCCTTATTATTGATTTGTTTTGTGTGGCTGGTATTTTTTACGTTCGTAATATTCCAATAATTTTAATGAACAGATCCCTCTGATACTCTATTCATGTATTCATCGTGATAAGTTTATAAACACAGAACAAAATGCTTATTTATCAATGGTTCGACTTTAATTTGTACGGATGGCCTCGGTACCATCTTGCTTATTTTTCATTGTTTTACTATGATTTGTCTGGTTGCCCTCAAGACACTCTTGATGAATTTATTAGAATAATGCATTGTATTAGTTTTATTCAAGAAGAAACATTTGCTTATTTCTCATTGTTTTACTTAAATTTGTTTGGATGCCTTTGGTACCCTCTTGATGTAATTATTGGTATAATGAACTGTATAAATTGTATTCGTGAAGAGACATTTTGTTCATTTCTTCTTGTTTTACAATAATTTGTCTGGATGGCCTCGGTACCCTCTTGATGTATTTATTAGTGTAATGCATCTTGTAAGGTTTATAAAAGTGGAAACATTTGCTTATTTCTCATTGTTTTACTATAATTTGTCTTTTCATAATTGACAGAATGGTTCATGTGATAACTACAATAGAAATAGGACTTCTGGGAACACAAAATGTGGACAGGACAAATGAATAATGGTATACCGAATGTCTGGGAGCAGATGTGAATGTCTCCAATTATTGTTAGAACCTCAGAATTGTATATAGACTTCTCGTAAATATGTAGGATTGTCACCAAGAAATATATCTACTGGGAATTAATTTATTCTATATATCTTTTTTCAACTTCTTGAAAAACATTAAATTGTATTTTTTGTTGTAGATAAATAGACAGTGATAAGTCAAATCGATCCTATAGAAAGATAACTTTCAACACAACATGGTATTCAGAATGCATAAGTACTGGAATCAATATTTTAATTTAATCTGCAGGGATTTTCATTTGATGTCGTGTGATAGTCACGAAACCTTATGCGTTTGAAATAAAACAACGCCAGTGGAATACCGAAGGAACAAAGCGCAAGAGTACATAAATCAAAATCCAGAGACGAGGCAAAAGCAAGAACACCAGAAGACAGAAGACCAAAGACAACACATGCCCACAAAACACACAAACACTACATAACTACATAACCAACACAAAAAACTAAAGCAAGAACAGAGTGAACTCTGAAAACAAAACAGAATAAAATCAGGAGCTCCGAAATGGTAAGCATGTCCTTGTCTTGTGTACAGTACCCGTCACACTGTCAGTTGGTAAATCCAGGTTAAAGTCAAAATCAGTATAGTCAAATCCGGGAATAGAATTTCTGAAGGGACTAAAGTATATCCCTGAATCAGCTGTTTTTGTAACAATTCTTTTGCTCTTTCCACAGAGTCACTGTATGAACTGCACGTTCTACAGTAACGAATTAATTGTGAATAGATAATGAAATGATAAGAGGAATGGTATATTATACAAATGTTTGGAGTTATATTTTAGTTCGCAAAAAATATATACAAATTAAGAGGACATGGAGTGCGTAAAAAACCCTATACAATGAAAGGAGTAAATGCAAATGAGACAAAGCCTCTACATAACACGGTAAAACCAAACCATGGAATAACGCTTTCTTCGTGTCACTCATCGCCATTTCGTTTCCATCAACATCTTGAGTATTTCATTTAAGTATTTGGTGTTTAAAACTGCGTTTAAAAAAGCCAGTAACTGAAGGAAAAAACAAAATTTTCCAGCTTTTTCGAAATACTGCCTTAGCTGATCTGGGCTTTTCGTTGGTATACTAGCAGTTCCAATTCTCCATTCATGGTTGAAGGCCTCGTGGTGAGTTCAAGATGACGAACAACAATAGGGGCGTTTTGAAATGTGCTTGTAGAGACTTTTACTCCATGTCTTTTCGTTGTTAATTCGAAATGATTTAATCGATCTAGACTGTCAACATTGTATCTACAGAAATTAAATGCACAGTAACTTGAGTATTGAGTTACTCTTAATAAATCTCGTTATTGAGTAACTCTTAACAAACCTCGGTAATGCTCCACGGGTACTATAAATATTTCAAAAAGGGAGTGCTAGTAAGTTATTTCTATTTTCAAAGATTTGACATCAATAGCATCATTCATGATTCAAAATTTTAAGTCCCACAAAATTAATTCGGATGCAATTACATAAAGTAATATATTTGTACATTGCAAACGAATATAGCAAAGGTTATTGAATTATTGTTTTAACTTATGTCGTTAATCTCAACAAACGACTCATACAATATTTCAAATGCAAATAATAATTTAAAACGTAATATTTCTATGGCACAACGTGATACAATTCTTGTTGTTTTGTAGGTCAAGTGAGTAAAAAACAACCTGTATTAAACAGTTTGAAGTAGAGTTTTCAATAAATGATTAAATAATGAACCATGTTGACATTTAGGTGAAGATCGTGAAATGGAGTTGAGGAATTTATCAAATGGTTGTTGAAATTCAGACAATAAGATGTTGGTAGTATTTGTAGATATGAAATTTCCGTTATTTAAAAGATGAAAATATGCCTAGAATGAAAAAAGGGCAACTTGATTACTCTTAAATATAGATGAACAGTTAGCAGGTTATGTTAATTAAACACTACCCCCATAGTCCTAAAATATCTACCAAAAGTGAAAACTAATTATGAATCATAATGCGTCTGTGATGCAAACCTGCTTTAGACATTGTTCATCTAAAGATATAACTAAAATGGGATAGGAACTGTTGTATAATCTATCAGGGGTCATTTTTGGGTTATTCCTGTCGATGATGTACCGCTTTTATCAGAATCAACTGGAGGCCGAAGTAAATCTGCAAGAACTGTTAAAAAATACAATAAGCAGGACAAGTCATTTCATTTCACTTTACGTTTTACAGATCATGTTCTTCCTTTAAATAATCCTCAATTTAAGGAACATTGAGAAGGAAATTCGGAAATTCCCGTCATACCACTGTCGCAATTGTTACTACATACACCATGATTTGACAGTAGTATATATTTACCATTGGGTTCGCATTTGTCGTGGTGCCCGTCGAGATGCTGTTGAGGTGCTACTGTATTAATAATATACTAATGTCTTCGTATTAGTCGAGGTGCTGATGTACTTTTGTTACATCAACCTCGTCACGTGTGTCTCGCCTTATTTTGATCTCATAACCCTTACCTTAACCTATTATTTCAGTATTTCCAATATATACTTTTTTTTAGAATTATTTCCCTTTCCCATAATCCTAACCTAAGTTGCTATGACAATTCTATATTCGTTTATTTTATTTTTTTTAATTATTATCAAAAATGTATTCATTTTATTCTATTTTACTCTAAATCTAATTATAATGTTGTCAGATTATTGGAGTTATCTCCCTTTTATCCCATTTCAAACCCAAACCTACAATGGCTTCTGTATTTTTATTCATTTCTAATTATTTTGTATTTTATTCATTTTTTTTATTTAATCTTATACTTTTTTTTAATTATCATAGTTATTTTCCTTCATATTTTTCTTCATAAGGGACCGACCATTTAACTTGAAGGTGGGGGGGGGGAGGGGGCTATGGTATTTTTCTGATTTTATGTGAAAAAAATATTTTGGCTGCCAAAATGATGAAAAAAAATTTCTGATGGAGGCTTTCTGCCCAAAAAAAATAATGTTAATTTTGAAAAAAAATATTTTGTTGATACATGTGAAGAAAATAAATAAATTTTTCGCGCTTTGCGCGAAAAAAAATTTCTGTCCAGAAAAAAAAAAACATAACCCCCATCCCCCCTTCAGGTTAAATGGTCGGTCCCTAACCTAACCACCCGGGAGAATGTTTTGACAAATTTTCTAAATTCTTGGAGGTCACTCTGCGTTTATCCAGGCTTGTGACTGGCTATGCGATAGGATAGGCCGCATTACCCTCCCTTCCGTCCCAGTCGTGTTTAAACTATTGGTAGTGCTCTAATTTTGTTGACATAGAAAGTCATATTGGTCAGTAGATGTATTATCCATTTGGTGTTGGGTCTCTGTTGCCTCACAAACTCCAAAAAATCTTGTCGGTCTACTTCATCAATGAGTTTTTCAACATCTTCTTTATTTTTTATTAGCTTTGGTTTATCGAAAAATCTTGCGTTATTCAGTCTGACTGGCATGGACATATCTAAGTTCATCAGTCTCAATATGGCTTAATATGACAAGTTAATCTTGAAGGCCGTTGTCTGCTGGTCAAAAATTTGCCATATCTTTTCTGGAATATTAGGGAGGTTGTTCAAAACGAAGTTGATTCGATCCTGTATGAGGTTTCCTGTATGTTGTGCGGTTCGAATTGATCCCCAGTTTTCTAGGTATAAATGTCCAGTGTCACGATATTGTGGCAAGATGTCTGGTTTTGTCTGTTCCTCGCTGGTTGATGGTGTGATAGCATTCTGGTTTTCTGAGGCTGTGGTAACATGCGTGCTGGTAGTTGGTTGTTTCGTAGATGGTTCATATCCTTTTCCAGATTGTGATGTGTTGATTCTGTTGATTCTCATTAGTATTGTAGGTTTGGCTCCTTGTTTGTTTTGAAGAAAATGATGTCGTTTCAGACTTGATTGGTCGTTAAAGTATCGACCACAGACATCACACTTTAATGTATAGTTATGGGAAGCTTCATGCCTTCGTTTGTTGTCTTCTCGGTCGAACTTTTTCTCACACACAGTGCAACTGTACATCTGTTGTTCTTGCTGGTGGCTCTTTACATGACGAACTAAACCCCGCTTTTCGGTGTACCTCTTCGGACATTGGTGACAAGAATAAAATCGATTTAGTTCGTCATGTAAAGAGCCACCAGCAAGAACAACAGATGTACAGTTGCAGTGTGAGAAAAAGTTCGACCGAGAAGACAACAAACGAAGGCATGAAGCTTCCCATAACAAGGAGGCAAACCTACAATACTAATGAGAATCAACAGAATCAACACATCACAATCTGGAAAAGGAGATGAACCATCTACGAAACAACCAACTACCAGCATGCATGTTACCACAGCCTCAGAAAACCAGAACCATCAACCAACGAGGAACAGACAAAACCAGACGTCTTGCCAAAAGATCGGGACTCTCGACATTTATACCTAGAAAACGTGGGATCCATTCGAACCGTACAACATACAGGAAACCTCATACAGGATCGATTCAACTTCGTTTTGAACAACCTCCCTAATATTCCAGAAAAGATATGGCATTTTTTATTTACCAGCAGACAACAGCCTTCAAGATTAACTTGTCGTTTGGATTCATATTACGCCACATTGAGACTGATGAACTTAGATATTTCCATGCCAGTCAAAATAATGCCAGATTTTTCGATAAGCCAAAGCTAATAAAAAATAAAGAAGATGTTGAAAAACTAATTGATGAAGTAGAACGACAAGATTTTTTGGAGTTTGTGAGCACCAAATGGATAATACATCTACTGACCAATATGAATTTCTATGTCAACAATATTAGAGCACTACCAATAGCTTAAACACGACTGGGACGGAAGGGAAATGGGGAAATAACAAAATTACCGAACAGACTGGCCAAGAGCCGATGTCCATGAGACAAAAAAAGAAAAATCAGGTGGAAAACACCGGCAAAATTGTCGACCGCAACGGTCCTGACTTGGTACAAGCATTTCAAAAGAAAGGGTGGGTTTAACCGATTTTATGGCTAGCCAAACTTCCCGTTGCGTTGAATTGAAAATTTAGAATGGACATCTTTGAGTAGATTCACAGTTTATTACACAGACTCTGACAATACCGAAATTATTTATTAGCAGTTTGACGATTGCCACTCGTAATGTAGATCAAGCTCACCCTTTTTGAGTGTCCAGTGATAATTCTAGGTTGTATGGGATTTCAAAGTATACTAGTGCTTTAGTTTTGTATATATCATTATATATTACAAACGTGACTAATCACTTGTAAACATTCTTTTTCTCTGCAACAATATACCTACCTCTCCAGCATATGGAGTGTATATTTCACAATTAATTCGTCACTGTAGGGCGTTCAGTTCATACAGTGACTGTGTGGTAAGAGCAAAAGCACTGTCACAAAAACTGCATAGTCAGGGACATGTCGTGTCTTTTGTCCCTTCAGAAATTCTATGGCGGTCACAACGAAATCGTAGAAAAATATGAAATGTCAGTGTCACAAATGATAAGTGACATTTTCAGCTAGATTCACGTCCTCCCAGAGTTGATATTACCGGTTTTGACTTTACCAAGGATTACCCACTGACAGTGTGACGGGTGCTTTATACAGTGCAGGACATGCTTACCCTTCCGAAACACTTTATTTTTTTTTAGAGAGTTCACACAGTTTTTTGTATTGTATATGTAGTGTTTGTGTGTTTTGTGGGCATGTGGTGTCTTTGGTATTCTGTCTTCTGATGTTCTTGCTTTTGCCTTGTCTCTGGATTTTGATGTATGTAATGTTGTGCTATGTTCCTTCGGTATGCTACTGCCGTTTTTTTTGTTTTTTTGTTTTTTTGTTTTTCTTTTTTTTGTTTTTTTGTTTGTTTTTTTTTAGTTGTCTTTTTATGTTGTCTCTATTTGTGCTGCACCTGGATTTATGTGTTTTGGATTTTTTATTTTAGAATTCCCCCTTGTTTCTTTTTTGCTTTTGTATCTGGTATTTCCATATTGCACCAATATTTCTGTATTCTAAAATACATTTGTACATCAATTACCGAAATAAAAGCGTTGTTCCTTTGCTTGTTTTTACCATGTATTTGTAGAGACTTTGTCTCATGTGCATTTACTCCATATCCTTTCTTTCACAATGGTTAACTAAATGTGCTGTTTTGACAGATAAAAGAAAAACAAACATTCAAAACAACTTTGCAAAATATGGTTATAAATTAATATTTCACAGTCACATTTGCTGAAATGGAATTTACATTAACTTTTATTTGTGCATTAGGGGAAAATATTGAAATATTATTGAATTATGGTTTTCTGTTTTTTAAAATCTTTCAATTTTAAGTACAACAATTGACTTCTGGGAACAATGCAACATGAAATTTTCTAAAAAATATAAATATTTCACGATTTCTGTTCCCAATGATATGATAAATTACTGCTTCATTAGGAAAATGCATTGAAGAACATAAATAACATCATTAGATGTATTATATAGTAAATGTTAATCCATAGCCAAAGCTCAGTCAGTATTGTAAGATGAAAATATAAGAACATATTGTTAAATTTCAAAGCAACAAGCTGGAGGGGTTTAACCGAATAAATCAAAGATTGAATTTTATATTGACATTTAAGGAAAGGAAAAAAAAACATTAATCAAGAGACACCAACACAACTGTGTAAACCCAAAACGATTAAAACAGAGAACGAGAGTAATAAAAGAACTATGTTAGGGGTAATATAATTATTCGCAAAGCTCCCAGTACATGTAAAAGTTCAAGTTGAAAGTCTGGAATGCTGTTGTAACTGGTTCGTTTAATCTGTCTGATTTACTGCTACAACAACAATATGAAGTCTGTATTAACAGGAACACTGGGGGTAGTATGTGATAACCGTTATATAAACCAAGAGTTTTCACATATATAAATAGTTAATATAAGAAAGATAACAGGAAACACCTACAATGGCCGTAAACCACAATCACATGCCACCAGGGAACCGCACGAGAAAAACAATAAAATGACAAAAGACAAACATGGACAACGATAGGAACTCGGGATAGCCGGACTTGGTACCGGCACTAGCAAGAGCTAGTGGTAGGGTTAAACCGGTTTATGGGTACCAAAACCTCCCCTTTCTCTATCAGGTATAATGCTGATGGCCGTATTCAGTAGTCTTTTCAATTTCGAGTTCGTATGGGTATTTCGTACATGGGGATTATTTCTATAATTAAAAGTTTTTCCGCAAATGTGGAGTATTTCATGCAAGAACATCATATAATACAAATAAGCTTGCTAAGCCATCTTGATTTTCTTTTGTTTGCTGAACTTTCTGAACTTATCTTAGTTTGAACCCGGCTTTACCCTTATTAAATATATATAGCCTCAAGTTGAGCACAACGGATCATATGTTTTTCTGTTTTATGCATGAACACTTCTCCTTCAAATTCGACAAATGTGTTGGCAGTTAAAAATTTCTGCATTGTGAAATCATCCAATACTTGTAAATGAAATCATGAACAATAATTTCTGTCTAACATTAGAACCAAATACGAATATCTTTCTTTACCAATTTTAGCACTAAGACCAATGTGTTTTAACTCACGGACAATGACTTCAATCTATCAATGAATAATAAATAGTTGAAAACGAAATGTGTAAATGATGCTGCAGTAGTTAAGGAGGTTCGCTCCTCATGTTTTGGGATTTCTGTCAGATTTTCGGAATCCTCAGATTTTATCCATTTAAAAGCATTATAATGTTTTGCACATTTACCCCCTGATTTTTTTTCCATAATTTCATTTTATACATCTTTATGAGCATTCTATAACAATTTCAGTAAATTCTATTTATTCTGTCACATTCATTCATGGTCAAACCTTGTTAATGTTAATCCTATGAAAAATCAGAGGAGTTCAGTTTCCCGCCAAATTTTCAATCGTTTAAATCTCAAAAACGAGATCATCAACCTATCATTTTTTTCACTTAAATTACTTCTTTTTTAATTTTCAAATATAAAATCATATTTATTTGAAATCCTAATTATTTTCAAATGGAGTAGCGAACCCCCTCAAATGGAGTAGCGAACCCCCTTAAATAAAAGATGTTCAAGCAAATCTTAAGAGTTTTTGTAAAAAAATACATCTTGAGACCATCAAATTGATTGGGAATATTTGTATTGTGAATGTTTTAGTGTTACAACAGAAATTGCAGAAGAGAAAAAAATGCAATTTTCATATTTGTAATCTGACTTGCTTCTATTGTTTTCAGAGGAAAAATCTTTCCGAAACCGCATAATCAAAAATGTCAGATATGGCCCTTGAAAAAGAACAACTACTTCATGTTGATATAAATGCATTTTGTCAACAAATATAAGTTTATTTCATATCGTTGTATGTATTTTTATACTTCGTTTAATCAAAAAAAATAAAACGGATATTATTTTGAAATAAACAAAATAAATGCGCATGAGACAAATTGGTAAAAATAGGTAAAATCCAACCTTATACGTTAGAACATGATGAAAACATGCAGGAATGGACAAAATACCTAAGATTTGTTTGTTTACATCAAAATAAGTTTTATTGTCGTTATGTCAAATTCATGATTGCAAATACTGCAACAAAGCGCCATAACTCGAGAGAATCGTTTTTGTTAATTCTTACAGCAGCCATCACACAGCTTCACGGTAAAAATGATCCATAATCGTACGTGTGCAGCGGTTTTCAAACATCTCTACGTTTTATATGACGTAAAGATATAACCACTTTATACTATACACTTCCAAAATAAAAAACAAATATTAGGACGATTATCTCTAAAAAAAAAGTTTTTAATAGCAGTCTGTATGCTGTATTAAGACATTCATAGAATGTTGAATATATGATATCAGATATCCGGCAAATATGTAGTTCCTTGGTCAGATGATTAAGCTTAAACATTTTCCTTTCATGCAGAGAGTATAGCCAGTAAATGGACCGAGCTAACGGGATTGTTCCTTATAGCCAGTAAATGGACCGAGCTAACGGGTTTGTTCCTTATAGCCAGTAAATGGACCGAGCTAACGGGTTTGTTCCTTATAGCCAGTAAATGGACCGAGCTAACGGATTTGTTACTTATAGCTAGTAAATGGACCGAGCTAACGGATTTGTTCCTTACAGCCAGTAAATGGACCGAGCTAACGGGTTTGTTCCTTACAGCCAGTAAATGGACCGAGCTAACGGGTTTGTTCCTTATAGCTAGTAAATGGACCGAGCTAACGGGTTTGTTCCTTATAGCCAGTAAATGGACCGAGCTAACGGATTTAGCTTACTCTTTAACAGTTGGCTTGAGTGATAAAGGCCCTGGTTTGATCAACAGAGGGCACCTCAGTGAATTTTGTTTGGAAAATCATGCCTTACCACTACCTTGGGCGTAATTTAAAAAAACATTCCGTTTTCTGTAAGACCAGATTCTCAATAACTGTGGGTGGTATTTCAAAATTTGGCGTGTAGGTTGCTCTTGGGTAGGACATCACTTTTGTTATATGGATTTTGTCCTTTGTCTACACTTATGGTTTGGTGTACATAGTTAAGTTTTTTTTAATTAGATCAGTTTATACAAATACCATTATAGATAAATATTTGAAGTCTCTCTGGACGTTTATTTTAATCTGAATAACCTTCATCACTCACCTGACAATGCGTCTAAAGAAGTTTTCAGTTAAGAAATCCTTGCTACTCAATAGAAATCACATGAAAACGGCTTCCTCAGTATATATTCAAGCTCCCAGGAAATATTTCGATTCTAATAGGACAAGTAAGGACATTATTTGAAGTGAAGCACTATTAGGTATTGTTAAATGATAAGAAATTTTGCTTTTCGCTGATTGGTCGAGACAGCATTTCATTGCTTGTAACTCAGATTGAGTAGACCTCATGCGAGGTCTACTTGGGATTTTTACTTGACCACCCAGAGACGTCATTTCATTACCAAACAACCAATCAAATTACGCGTTGTTACTAACAGTCGGCTATCTGACATCTGTTGCAAACTCACGAAAACGTTTCAAACAGTTGGCAAACACAGAATCATGAGAATTATAATAGGAAGGGATTTAAACACTAAATTTAAAAAGCAAAAATTGTGAAAGGAACAAATATCAACAGCATTGAAAGCGTTGTTGTGTTGGTAAAGGAAAATCTAAAATACATATGGTGTGCAAGTAGTGAAAAAAAGTTTGTTTGTCATTTAACTAGTATAAATCGATTTCTACAATGAAATTAAAAAATGTTTTTGTTGATTTATATTTAAAAATATACAGTTTTTCGGTGATGAGATTTTTATTTTTTTATATTTTTTTACTAATTGTCCGAGGACAAGTAAGAAGTGTTGTTTAGGCAAATCATCAAAAACCAAAATTCATTATTGCATTTAATAAAGCATTTATTGACTCTTAATTTAGGTCTACTCATGACTATACGGACCTGGCCAAGAATAGAATAACCTCGGGCGCGGTCCTCGGTCAACTAATCTTGATCAGGTCCGTATAGTCATGGGTAGACCTCATTAAAAGTCAATTATTGTATAATGGGAAATAATCACTGTTCCGCCGACTGAACATACTATGAGAACTGATAAAAATAAATAAATTTGATATTTTTGAATCAAATATTTTATGTGAACTTGATGACTGATTAAAAATACAAAACTGAATGTAGAAATATTTATAAGCATCATTATTTTTATATCCAATTAATGTTTATGTGTGATGAATATTGGAACAGCCTTGAATATATAGCGATTTTACCACGGGTTTGGATACAAATGGTATTAGAGAGGTCACAATTGGAAACAAAACTTTTAAATATTGATGGACGCAGTTGAAGAATATGCCAAATAATGGGCTAAGAGAGAGGAGGATCAGGTTGAAACACTGTCCGACTGGATCGAGCCCACAAATTATTGCTTGTAGCTCGAATGAGACGCCTTAAGAGAAACACGAGCCGCAATTTAAAAAGCCTATTAGATGATCCCGATGTCGAAAAAAAAAACATTGTCCTTCCTCCATGACAATTATGTTATTGTACCAGCTGACAAGGCTCAAAACAACATCGCATTTATCTGCAAAAGACACTACATTGACTGCTAAATGAAGGAGATGGGCATTGACAATTCATTCGGCAATCCCATATACAAACTCTCCACCATACCAAGGGATGACATACTAAACAATCACAAATCAGAATTGCCTTTCTTTAGTATAGGTTTGAGTGAAGAGAACGACCTGCCTTGTATCTACTGGGTACCTAAATTACATAAATACCCTTACAAACAGCGATACGTTGCTTGGTATGTTAATTGCACAACAAAACCCCTTTCTAAGCTCCTAACTTCATTACCTACTGCAGTCAAAGATGGTCTAAAGATATACAGTGATAAAGTGTACTCAATCAGTGAAGTTAATCAGATGTGGATTCTCAAAAACTCAAAAGGCTTATTAGAATATCTATCTCCCCTGCAACAGTGTCAACACATTTGATTTTTCTACACTCTATACTATTCTCCCACACGATAAGCTTAAGTCAGTATTCCGGAATACATAAGTCTTTCTGTAAAAAAGGGTGAAAGAAGATATCCATATCTAGTGATAGGTAAAGATGGAGCATATTTGGTTTTACATTACACTTATTCACACAAAAAGTATACAGAGGCAGAAGTTATCGCAATGTTCGAACTCTTGATTGATGACAAAATTTTAGAATTTGGAGGACAAGTTTTCCAGAAGACAATAGCGATACTATGGGAACTAATTGTGGGCCACTTTTAGCAGATTTGTTTCTTTATTCCATGAAGCCAGTTTCATACAAGACTGTCATACAAGATTTAGTTCAGTAAAAAGTCAGTATGCTAGCCAAGTCCTGTAATTTCAGCTTCCGTTATATAGATGATGTTTAAGAAATAAAACATGGCCGCCATACTATATTGTCATTATAACATGGGCTTGAGTTGTTTTTGCAAATATTTTATCCGGAGCGTTAGCGAGGGGTAAAATATGCAAAACAACGAAAGCCCATGTTATAATGACAATATAGTATTTGTAGGGTATGATTTATTTCGATTCTAATATGGAAATTTCACCCATTTTATATCCGAAGCGAGCAGCGACTATCAAATGGTTCTGTAACATCTTGATTTTGATAAATAAACTCTCTGACAAAAAATTTTCCACAAATACAATAAAAACTTACTTTTGTTTAATTTAATTGCTATTTTTTCTGTAGAAAATGCCTCATGTCCTCTTAATCTCCATTCAAACTTTCCAACCAACGCTGCTTACGAACCGGACATTACGATTTTATTTGTGACGTGTGACGTCACAAGTAGGAAAATTAAAGTTTGTCCCGAACATTGCCTTTTCAAGTAGAAAAAAATCCATAATGAATTTCGGAAACAAATTTAATTAAAAATTTGTTAGTGGATGGTAGATTTTGACAGTTAAAATGAAAAATAGATTCAAAATATGCAACAGAAACTATTCATCTTTTGCGCATGTGCTAAGAGTGTTATATTGGTATTATAACATGACTCTATTTACAAAGCTAATACAGGAAGCCATATTAGAATCTTTCATTAATCAATCCTCAGTTTAAGGATAACCTATACACCCAAATGAATTCAAAATAAAAGAGACCACTGATACACCATCATCAGCATCATACCTGGACCAATACCTCTACAATAGATTTATAATGCATAGATGAACAACGCAGGGTATTTTAAAGGTTCTATGCGTGTTGCCGAAAATATCTCAAGTATTTTTCTAATTAATCCTAATTTGGAAGTCCTACAATAATGTGGTCACTGCAGTTTTAGCGAATAGACGAGCTATAAAAGTGACTGCGTTTTTGATGAAAATCACGTGCGTAAGCTTCATCACGTACATGATGAAAATCACGCGCGTTTATTTCATCACCCATCGGATGAAAAAAACGCATTTGTTGAGAAATTAGATGCACAAATTTAATCAACTACGTGCGTAAGCTTCATCACATACATGATGAGAATCACATGCGTTTATTTCATCACCCATATGATGAAAAACACGCTTGAGTGAAGAAATTAGTTACGCAAATTCCATCAACTAAGTGATGAAAGAAACGCGCGTGTTTTGCATCATCCTCGTTAGAGTGAAAACGCGCGCGTTTCATTCATCAATTATATTATGAAAAACACGCATCTATTGTGGAATCAGGTGCGCAAATTTCATCAACTAAGTGATGAAAGAAACGCGTGTATTGCATCATCCTCGTTAGAGTGAAAACACGCGCGTTTAATTCATCACCTATAGGGTAAAATACACGCATCTATTGCAAAATTAGTTGCACAAATTTCATCAACTAAGTGCTGAAAGAAACGCGCGTGTTTTGCATCATCCTCGTTAGAGTGAAAACACGCGCGTTTAATTCAGCACCTATATGATTAAACACACGTTTCAGTTGAGAAGTATCATTTATTTATTTATTTATTTATTTGTATTTATGTTGTTGTTGTTTTTTTTTTCTTTTTTTTTCTTGTTTTTTTTTATTGGTTTCATTTTTAAGCTATTTTTATTATTATTTTTTTCTGTGTGTGTGTGTGTTCAAATCCACAGGTAAATGGCCATACCTCTTTAGAAAATAGAAGTGATAGAAAGTGGAATAAGAATAGAGAACTAAGAAAAAAAGAATTCAGCATAACAAATTTTGACACATTTGGCTTTCCATAGCAACTATCCAGGCAGTTGTCATTGATTGGTCAAGTCATGGAAACATATAGCCACACCTTCTTCACTCTGAAATAAAGAATATACCACGCCCCCTTTTGTTCTTATATAGCGTTTCAATTATTACGGACTTGTAATTTATTCAAAGGAGTAGGGGTGGTAAGGGTAAAATAAATAAAAATAAATTTGATTGAATTCACAGAATTTTCTCATGGAAATGTTCTATTGATATGGCTTTTCAGTCAACAGTAACATTTCTCAAATATTGATGTATGATTACTGGGTTTTTGAATGTAGAAGAAAGGACAAATTGAAGATTTTGTCGAAAACTGACAAATTTGATCAATTTTGACTACTTTGTATAGGAAATATAGAGCACATGCAAGAACCACAAAAATATTTATATGAGATGTTCAATTCATTTGTATCAGTAATTTGGTAAATTATCTAATTGGTTCTTGAATGTGCTCGGTATTTCCGGTTAGTAAAACTGTTACTAAATCTGCCAAATTCGGTATATTTCTATGAAAATCCTCAGAAATAGCCTTTTCATGACGTCAGAACTGTACCTATTGTGACGTCGTTGGTATTTTTTCTGTAATTTTCATCTCAACTTTTTAATGAACATGAAAGAAAATCTTGAGATGCAACTTAGAAATTCATTGGAATCTTGGGCCAAATCAACCCCTTATCGCACCTTGTCCTTTGCAAAGATGTCAGAAAGAGATGAAGAACGAAGAGATCCAAATGAAAGAAGGGGTTGGATGACCAACTTACAGAAATTGAAGAAATCAATAGATTATTCATTATCCAAGGACTTTGCCGCATTCACAATTGTGCAAACTCCTGAAAGTGGCTTGATCTTTTAGGACCTGACCAGCTCGCCAAAGAGTACGCTATTCACGCAGAGAAATTTGTAAAGGCAGCAGATGAATGGCATGGACAATTTTTGTCTGACCATCAAACTGGTAAGAAATCTTATATACTGGATTGTTTGTAAAGGCCCGTTTACACGATCAAAGTTTTTCGTCAAAAACATTGTCAAAGTTTTCTTTGACAAAGTTTTTTGATCGTGTAAACCTGCATCAAAAACTTTGTCAAAGAACTTTGACGGACTTTGATGGAATAGAACTCCATCCTATTTTTTAATTGACTTTGACGGACTTTGATGGAAACTGACCAATCAAAACGAACCACATGGCAGGTGCGCGAAATGGAAGCCTGGATAACTTTATATTTATTGTCTAAATCAAAACTTTTGAACGAGCTTCTCTCCATACAAATGTTTAGTTGAAATATAGATTTTTCAATAAGACAAATTTGAAAAATCGGGCCCAATAAGGATTTATGCGAGGTTTACACCGCCGATCAGACTAACTCATTCAACTGGACTATGCTGTTTTATCCCGATCAACGTCATAAAATTCATTGATCGACCTTTACTCGATTAAACACGACTAACACTCGACCATTCTCGATCCATTTACGATTCACGTACGACCTATGCTCGACTCTCATTCGACCAACAGCTTAGTCAGACTGAGCCAGATCATAGCCCAATTTGTGTTTGATAAACTCGACCTGGTCGGGAGAAGATCGTGAAATGGTCGAGTGAGCTCGAGTTTTGTCCTGTTAGTACGTTTGTTTATATGAGGAAAACATGAAAAATCAGGGAACAGTTTTGCATGGTTGTAGCGAAGCAAAATTTGTAGCCATTGTGGCTGATGCTTCAAGTACAAAATGATTACTGTGATAGATATAGAGTAGTATAGAAAGCGGATCTGCCACAGAAGGTGCGTAACTTGGGTTAGACAATAGCAATTGCTTCAAAGTCAGCATTAAAGAGGAATGAATGTTCGCTTTCACATACTAACAGGTCATCCTCCTCATCATGCGTCAGAATGCGACTGTGCAGTTTTCCTGTCATTACATGTAGGACTAATCTGATATATAAAATAGAAGACATATCATCACATGATATGGGTGGTAACTAGATTTACAGTAGTTTCCGAGTATAGCTTCAAACCTGAACCTGCTTTCTGTAGAAAAATTCTGTTTTAGAAAGTGAAAATGGCGAGCGGCTGCCCGTTATGTACATCATTTGCCCGGTGCAAATCTAAAAGATTTTTTTATCTTCTACATGTTACAAATGTTCAAAATCGCATTTTTCTTATGTCATTTAGCTTGAATCAAATCTTGTGATAAGAGAACCAACCTGCTCGGAAGAAACAATATTTTATTCTTGAATTCATGTGTTTAGTGAATCTGTTTCTGGAAAGTGTTGGGTACATCTTGGATTCAATTTCAATAGCTAGTCGATCGAATTTAAGCCCTCTGCACGTGATCCTTTAAAGGATTTTCACTGTACCAATTGCAGCCAAAAATTGGTCTAAATAGTCCTTGGATGTTCCAATTTCAAATTAGTATCTATCTTGTCTGCATGCAATCTAATGGGAAACATAATTTAATATTTGACCTTACTAAGCCATTCAAAGATCTACTCTGAAACTACTTTGCCAATTGGCCAAAATTGAAGACAATAGTCCTTGGCTGGTCCCCACTTGAGATAGGTACCGGCAGATTCTCATCATATCAAAGATGATCAACAACCAAACTTGATCACAATAGTCATTGGAGTCCATTGGATGGAGTAAGGCCCTACTGAAACACCGAGGCTGTTGAAGGCCTCATGTTGTGATATTGTGAAAAGATTACATGCTATCGTGTTAAATCGAGTAAAGGTCTTGCCTGGTCGAGTAAAAGTCGTATACAAGTCGGAAAAAGTCGAGTTATGGCCGGGAAGATCATGTATAGGAAAAAAGAAAGAATCGTGTTAGTCGAGTAATGATCGAGTACTATTCGAGTTGGTCCGGAAGCGACTCGGCATCAATCGAGAAGAGAATGAGTTAAAGTCGAGTAGAAATCGGCATGATCGGCTAAAATTTTGAAACTTGATCAAGACCGATCCATTTTCGACCTCTTCACGACTACCTCGATCGGACCCCGATTGATTTCCGACCTGTTTTCGACATATAATGCACACGACCTCTTCACAATATTTTTAACAACTCTCCAATCATGAAACTGTCCACCATATTTGTTGTGCTGACCGTTCTTTTTCACTTTATTGACTAGGGGCACAGAAGACGTTCCAGACGTGTTCTGGACAGACAAAAAATACACCTTGTGTTTAACATTGGACACTATGGGAAAAGACATTCAAAGGTCTTCTCCTCTGAGACTACTCGGCCAATTTGAACCATACATGGTCACAACTGTCCTTAGTTGGTCCCCTTTGAAAAATGTGTCAGGCAAGTTCCCATCAGATCCAAGATGGCCGCCAGCGGCCAACATAGTTCAACACTGGACCCTATGGGAAAACACATTCAAAGATCTTCTCCTCTGAGACTTTTTGGCCAATTGTAACCATGCTTGGTCACAACTGTCTTTAGTTCGTCCCCTTTGAAAAATGTGTTCGGAAGGCCAGCGGGGAACTAGTTTAACATTGTACCCTGTAGGAAAACACATTCAAAGATCTTCTCCTCTGATACTACTTGTCCAATCGAAACAATATTTAGTCACAACTTTCCTTAGTTGGTCCCCTTTAAAAAAATGTGTCCGGCAAGTTCCCATCAGATCATAGATTGCCAACAGCGGGGAACTTAGTTTAACATTGGACCCTATGAAAAACACATTCAAAGATCATTTCCTCTGACACAGTGGACCATATTACATCTAGGTTCATTATCATTATCTGGTTTCCTCCAGATAAGTACATATAAATATTTTACACCTGGGTCGATATGAAATTATGTGGTAATAATGTTTTATCTGCAAATAAAATAGAACTACACAGTAGTTTGTTATATATGCATTTTTATGGTTTTAGCGTGCAATAATGGGTGTTATCTGTTATCTGTTTTATCTAACAACCAATCAGACGTAATATCTGTGGGTTAATCGCATTATCTGATTTATTTTGCAACCAATAAGACGTAAATAGATAAATTTCAATATTAATCAAATTAAGTCTTTATCAGATCAAAGTATGAATACTGAAAAAATATGTAATTATGAAAGCCTAGCGAATTTTGGAATTGTAACAGACATTTTTCTTTTTTTCTCGCTTTTTGTTCAGATTTATCCACTTGCCATTTGTAACGAATTTTGTATATCATTCTGTATTTTCTCTGTGTCTTTTCTAAAATTGGTTTATGTGAATAAAGTTTTGTCTATCTATCAAAAGTTACAATATCACAATATTTCATTTTTAAAATTACGTGTCTAGTCCTCCAGTCACCGTGATCGTTACTTTAATGAATATTCTATGAAATATACATGTAAGTGTGCCACCCTCGCAGAATTGAGTAATTGTTTATTGAAACCAACAAAAGTAATTCATCGTATCAACTAAAAAAATAAATAAAGTATATTTCTTTTAAAATTTGTTATGCGGAGAATTTTCAAATTTCGTCTGAATACAAAAAAAAAACACTACATTTTCAAGGACCTAGAAAAATTTCAAAGTTATAATATCGATAGATTATGTTTTTTATTGAAGAGATATTTTGCATTCTCTGTATTTTTCAAAACAATAGAAGTAAGGAATTGATTGATAGTCATTTTTTTCCAAAAAAAATATGCCAATTTGACATTTATCATTAGATAGGTCAGTACCTGTTACCTGATAAGTAAATTCATTACCTGTAAACTGATAAGCAAGATGATACCCTATTACCTCCATATAAGCATGTATTATCTCAGTAATTCATAAAGACCTATGTTAATTTTTTTTCTGTTTTTCATCACCTGAAGGTAATGATATAATATTTGCGTCAAAACCACAAAAAAATACAGATCATGTTTACCTTAGATAATGCCATTTTATCTAATAATCTAATTTTTGTGGTTTGGCATGTCATACACGTCACTAGATACAACTAATAATTAGAGACCCAAGCAGGTAACTTATTTTTTTTTGTCAGATTTCTTTACATTTTATAAATCAAATAGTAAAATACTTCACTACCGTACACAATGAATATGCAGGAACTAAACCCCCGGAATAACAGAAGCATGGAGGGGACATGTGAAATTTTGTTTCTATCTCGTGGCCATGACATACTA
>MJUU01026782.1:28364-42976 GCA_002080025.1 Modiolus philippinarum
AAACTACGTCGTGGCCACGAGATACTAACTCGTTCCCATGACATACTAAGTCTTGGCCACGAGATACTATCTCGTTCCCACGAAATACTAAGTCGTGGCCACGAGATAGTTATCTCGTTCCCACGAGATACTATCTCTTTCCCCGACTTACTAAGTCGTGGCCACGAGATAGCTATGTCGTTCACATGAGATACTATCTTGTGGCCACGACATACTAACTCGTGGCCACGAGATACTAAGTCGATGCCACGAGATACTATCTCGTGGCCACTAGATAGCTATGTCGTGGCCACGTGATATTATCTCGTTCCCAGAACATACTAAGTCGTGGCCACGAGATACTAACTCGTTCCCACGACATACTAAGTCGTGGCAACGAGATACTAACTCGTTCCCACGACATACTAAGTCGTGGCCACGAGAAAGCTAACTCGTTCCCACGAGATAGCTATCTCGTTCCCACGAGATACTATCTCGTTCCCCACGACCTACTTAGTCGTGGCCACGAGATAGCTATGTCGTTCCCACGAGATACTATCTCGTTCCCACGACATACACTTAGAAACCTTCAACAACGAGCTTTGCTCATACTCATATCTATCTCGTGACCATGACTTAATAGGTCGAGGGAACGAGATAGTATCTCGTGGCCGCGACTTAGTATGTCGTGGGAACGTTATATTATCTCGTGACCACGACATAGCTATTTCATGGCCACGACTTAGTATGTCGTGGGAAATGAGTTGGTATCTCGTGGCCAAGACATAGCTATATCGAAGCCACGACTTAGTAAGTCGTGGGAACGAGTTGGTATCTCGTGGCCACGACATAGCTATATCGAAGCCACGACTTAGCAAGTCGTTGGAACGAGATAGCTATCTCGTGGCCACGACTTAGTATGTCGTGGGAACGAGATAGTATCTCGTGGCCACGACATAGGTATCTCGTGGCCACGACATAGCTATCTCGTGGACACGATTTAGTATGTCGTGGGAACGAGTTAATATCTCGTAGCCACGACTTAGTATGTCGTGGCCACGAGATAGAAAAAAAATTCACATGTCCCCTCCATGCTTCCGTACGGAATAATTGAGGGGCTGATAAGTGGGTGCCTTTCTCCTTTCAACACTTGTCCAAACGTGAAAAGAGTGGAAGGTATCATGCTGTCCTCGTCTATCCTTTTTTATTTCAAGATAAAGTTGGTTTAAAGTCTATCACTTTTTGCCATAGGTTTTTCATTTAAATTAGACTACGTCTTCCAATCTTGTGCATGGTTTTCCTAGTCTACGTGGACGCCATGCATTACCACAAACCCTGTTTTTTTTATTCATACCCAACCCCATGCTGCATAAAAATTCAAGGTATTCGTCATAATCATCCATGTTTGTTTTTCCTGTGTATTTGTAGGTTTTTGTCAAACAAAACTTTGATCGTGTAAACAGGTACTTTGACAAAGCTTTTTTGACGAAGTTTTCCATCAAAAAGCTTTGACAAAGTTTTTGATAGAAAACTTTGATCGTGTAAACGGGCCTTAATACATTTATTGGCCCGACACGTTACAGAACTGCATGGATTGCTGCACGATCTGATCAATATATACACATAGAGAGAAAAAGCCTACCAAGAATCGTCTCCTTTCATATGATTGTTGTGCATCTTTTTCATCTATTAATACAAAATTATTAGCAAATTCACCATAAGTGCATACTACTGGATTCACACTGCGCAATATAATTCTTATGTCGGTAATATGTTTCTGCTTTAAACATTATTTCCTGTTTGAACAAATTCAAGTTAATTCGAAGCATTGATTTATAATGTTAAATTTACTTCTATTAATATTAATATTATAAATCTATGTTCGAAGAATCACCGGCTTTGCTTTACCTATGCACAGACTTATGGTTTCTTGAAAACCGTTTCTTCTTCTAAAGAGCTATGAGCAGGTTATAGCCAAAATTCAGTACTTACGTGTACACATTTTACTTTTAATTAAGATTCTACAATTATGGCCCGCTGTTAAGGGAAACCTCCAGATTTGTCAACTGGAGAAGGGTTTTTCCCGAGAGCTCTGCCCGATGGAAACAATCTCTTCAATGGTTGACAAATCTAGATGTTTCACACCAACAGAGGGCCATAATTGTTTTATTACATTTTAAACAGTTTCTTCAACGCCACATCGAAGATCAAAGAGGTTGTATTGTGGATTAAATCTCGCAAAGTAGACTGAAAATTTCTGCTAGTTCTTTTAAGGTAGATGGGTACTCCAAAATTTTTTTCCATAGATTTTCTTTATTTTCTCAGGAAAGTTTTCTTATTACATGAGCATTGAAATAAAATAATAAAAACGGGGGGTCACCGTGCTTGTTTTTAAAATAAACGATATCAAAATAATCAAATATTTCTAATGAATATATAGGGAAAAACAGGCATTTGGTTGTTTTCTTTAAAATTATTCCATAGATTTCTTTTTATTTTACTCATATGTTAGCCCTTTGAATATACTTTAAGAAAATATAAAGAAAAATGGGGGTCACCGACTTTGTTTCCCATATAATTTGTAAGATGTGAATTTTCATAGCGATATCTTTGTAAAATATTTTTATCAGATCATCTCCCTTTTTCAAAAATCCTCTTCCCATTTATTTAATTATCAAGTTACCATACCTCGTCTTATAAGATAAAGACATGTGAAATCAAGTCCATGTAGGTTCTTTGCATTTTGTATTATGAATATAATATTGATTGATTCATTACAAATAAACATATTTGCATATTTAAAAAGCAGATAATACCATAACAGCGTAAATAACAAATTCAAAATGGCGGAAGACTACCGATCTACCTTTAGTTCAACAGGGTTGATTCCCACTATGACGTCATATTCGGGTTGTTCAGCGGGAAACAATAGGGTTGTTTCCGCTATGATGTCACATCAAGGTTGTTTGCTAAAAGATAAAAATTATTTTTAAGTCACATGATTCCTCTTATCTAAGCAAATCTTCTCTTATTTAGTAAAATATAATTATAACATTTATTACTCGAGAATAATTGAGGTGAGCCTATACAGGCTTGATTTTTATAGAAGAAAAGACAATAGCCATAGGAAATTCAACAAGCATCTTTATCTGCTATATTTTTGATAAACCTTTTTTATAAAAAAAAAAAGAGAGAGAGAGAGAGAGAATCTGTTACTCGATTTCAATCCGATCACAGAGAATATAAACCGAGGGTCCACTTGTTTAGCATACGCTGCAATACTTTTTTAGACTTCTAGACATTAACCTTAGTTACTATTTTTAGTCTTCTCGTAAACAATTCCTCATCTTTTATATACATAAATATTTTTTTTTCAGATGACCACTGCTAAGGAACATGTTTCCTTACCATTACCATCAAAGCCACTAAAACTATTGGGAAATAGGGAAGCCAGATGCCTCCTTCCGAGATGGCTAAGAGAAATCAGTGGCTCAGCGAGGATTGGGTATGGAAATGAGGAGAGTAAGCCATCATTCTGGCCCGAAAGAGTTCCTTTGGTCAGCATAAATTGTCCACTGATCACTTGAGAGCCGCTTTGATTGCAGCAGCATCGCACTGCAACGTGGGCCCTAACAAGTACCACGAGAACTATGAGAGGTAAATATAACATAAGAGACTTACTTCAAATAAAACTAGAATTTAACATGTATGCATCTAAAAAGTTCAAAACACTTAGATTTTAATATTTTCTACCTTATAAAAAGATATTCCTTTAGGCTTAAGACAAATAAACGACACATAAAATAAAGATTTAATTCAGTTAATATAATACATGTGAAGTCAATCGTTTTGTACGAACACAGATTTCCAAGTTGTACACAGTACTATCATATCTTTGCAATATTACACTCATTGGGGATCATAGGGACCAAATAAACACAAACATACATACATATGTAAGGCAATAACAAAATGAACATGTATAGAAGTGTTGGGCAATAACAAAATGACATGAACATGTATAGAAATTAGAAATTTGCCAACGTTGCCGTCACTTTGCAAGTCTATACTTTGCTTTTTACATGAGTCATTTACGAAAATATGTCATTTCTTGCAGATTCAATCTAGAAACAATTTAATAAAAACGCAATTCACTATTAATTTCATTTGAACTACAGAATTTACAAAACCTGTTATCACTTGGTATATTTTGAGATCTTCCAGTTTCTATATATATTCATATAACATGCAAGTTTGCACATCCTTTTCCGTATTCAGCAGAGTGAAATTTTATCTTTTTTATGCACGTGTGTTATCCCGACTTTATACATGTTTGTATGTTTAAATATGTCCATGCATTTTACAGGGGTAACTGAATAATTGTCTTTCGGAGCCTATAGCTAGGCGGATCAACATTTTTCAAGGGAAAAGTGGTATTACATTTTTAAGTGAGCACAGGGTCCCCCAAAATAAAACCATGGCAAAATTGCGCGTGTGGGCGGAGGGGCGTATGCCTCTCAATCATACTTTTCCTTATTCATGCATACATTTCAAAATAAGGTTTTTTTTTCAGAGTAGTTAACGCTGTTGGGAACATTGAGGCTGCTGTCGCTGGTGGGAACATTAACGCTGCTGTCGCTGGTGGGAACATCGAGGCTGATGTCGCTAATGAGAATAATGAGCTCGCTGTCGTAAATGGGATATTCGATAATGGGAATACAGAGGCTGTTGATGATATAGACCCCATCGGTGCAGATGGGGATGCTGAACATTTCCCCGCCACGTGCATGTAGTACACCATGCATTCCAAAAAGAACATGAAATAGAAAGAGACTGATTTCCCCAAATTACAATGTGCAGGAAATTAAAAAAGGCCAAGAAAACCGAAGATACTATTTACACCAAGTGCATATTGAAATAAGAAACTTGAATTGAATATTATTTATTTTTTCGAAAATATGTTTATGCATTGATAATGACGATGGCATGGGTCGGTTTAAGAACCTTTATTCAAACTTTTGATTTTTCTACTCTTTATTTAGTCCTGCCACACAATAGACTGAAAACAGTAATTGCCCATTTAATACATCAATGTTTCTGCACTTAACTTTGAGAACGCAGATGAACCTTTTTAGTTGTTGGGAAGGACAAAACAACTGTGTGCAACTTTTAGCCGACCCTTTCCTTTACTCGTGAAAGGCCTTGTTTTTTAAGGGCTTACTCAGAGAAACAAGAATATTTAATCTTTTGCTACACTGACGATAATCCAAATTTAAGTAAAATTTACATCAGATATATCCAAATGAGCTTGAAATTAAAGAAACAACTGATACAGCTACTACAGCTTCGTACCTAGATCTTTTGTTGTATAGTGATGAAGATGAACGTTTTGAATCTAAGCTATATATGACAAGCGTGATGGTTTTAAAACTTCCCAATTGTTAATTTTCGCTTTCTTCGCAACAATATACCTACCTCTCCAGCCTATGCGTAACATTTTCATACTGATTGATATAATGTCGAGTATGTAGTGTGTATACAGTGGTTTATTATTAGAGCAAAACACTTTTCAAAAACCTACTAATTCAGACATTTGTTCAGCCTATGTTACTTTCAACCCCCAAGAAACTCTATGATCGTCAACGTAACATCACTGAAAGATATGACGTGTCGATGCCTCAAAATTTCAGCTAGATTCAAGTCTTTTTGACTATAAAGATTTTGACTTTATCCTAGATAGACTCGATGATAGTGTTAATAGAGCAGGACATGCTTGCCCATCAGGAGCATCTAATCTAACATCCCATTGGTTTTGTAAATTGTGTTTTTATTTCTACGTTTTGTAGCCGTCTAGCGCCTTTGATTTTCTGTGTTTCCGTTTTGGCCATGTCTCTTGACTTCGATTTTTGTATTTACCAATCCTTGGTTCCCTATACTGCCGTTGTTTTATTACTAAACTTTGACCTCTGATCATTCAATGACATTTCGACGTTGCTTGTTAGTTCTTTAGTTTTTGTAGCTTTTGTATAATGTTCTGTTTGTTTCGTCCTCGTCATTTACGTCGTCTCTCGGTGTGTGATCCTAATATTACAATGTATTTTGCATTGATACTCGGTATTCATTTACATATTTATTCTAGGATTCATGCTCCCGTGGTTTGTTCTTGGAAAAGATATCGAGTATAAAATCATGCTGAATGTTTCTTATTCAAATGTCGACCACTGGAACTTATACGAAAAAACCCCTTTACAATCAAAACAAAACAAAGAAATCAAATAAAATAAATATATAAAAACAAGCAAAAAACAAAAACGAAACTAAAGAAAGAAAAAAAAACAATCGGTAAGAAAGAAAAAAAAAGATATGTTTGTGAAACACTACATATTCCCTCATCACCTATTTCATTAGTTAAATGGAATCTCTTTACACACAAAACTAATGAAAATGGAATCCAAGACTTACATTTTGACCCCCGTTACCTTGACCTTTTACCTGCCCTAATTTATTGGGGCATATTTATGTTCCTCTTGACTAGACATATAAGTCTATCTTTAATGGTTCAAAAGTTATAACCAAGTTTAAAGTTTCAGACGCACATACATGTAGACAGACAGACAGACACACACACACAGACATACAAGACAAAAACAATATGCCCCCGATCCTCGATCTGGGGCATAAAAAACAAACAAACAAACAAAAAGAAAATAAAAGCAATACAATACAAAAGATCTCAAAATCCAACACTTAAACAAAACAATAACCAAAAAAACCCAATAAAACAAAGAACCCCCCTCCCCCACAAAAAAAAAGCAGAAAAATAAAAGAACACAAAAAAAACTAAAAACTTTAGGAGGATGATGATTGCGCATTTCTTTCAGCACTTAGTTGACGAAATTTGCGAAACTTATTTCTAAACTGAAGCGTGTTTTTCATCATATAGGTGACGAGATAAACGCACATGTTTTCATTCTAACGAGGATGATGCAAAGCACGAACGTTTATTTCATCACTCGGTTGATCTGGTTTGTGCAACTAATTTATCAACCCATGCACGCGCGTTTATTTTCATCACTGTGATGCGTGTATTTCATCATATAGGTGATGAATTAAACGCGCGTGTTTTCACTCTAACGAGGATGATGCAAAACAAGCGCGTTTCTTTCATCACTTAGTTGATGAAATTTGCGCAACTAATTTCTCAACTCAAACGCGTGTATTTCATCATATAGGTGATGAATAAAACGCGCGTGTTTTCACTCTTACGAGGATGATGCAATACACGCGCGTTTCTTTCATCACTTCTTTGATGAAATTTGCGCAACTAATTTTGCAATAGATGCGTGTATTTCATCATATAAGTGATGAATTAAACGCGCGTGTTTTCACTCAAACGAGGATGGTGCAAAACACGCGCAACTAATTTCTCAACTCAAACGTGTGTTTCATCATATAGTTGATGAAAGTAGTTAACTATGGGGAAAAGCCGTAGGTTTTCAAAAAACGTTTTTTGAAAACCTACGGCTTTTCCCCATAGTTAACTACTATCTACGGGACTAACGAAAATTAATAAGCAATTGTTATTCACTACAGTTGAGACGGGTAAAACGGGCTAGATTCTTAGTTCACTCACATTTTTTACGTTGCTTGCGGTTTAGCATTTTATAAGTAAAACAAAAATCTTATAGGTTTTACTCTTTTTCCAACGCTCAAGACTCTTGTTTAAGCTGTTTAAGACACTGCTTATAAACTCTATCATTTTTATATAAGAAATAAAAATAATAATCCAGTAATAAAAAATGTTTAGAGGAACACAGTTCTGTGATAGATATGAGTATTGTAACTTTTTACTAGATACTCCTATAGTGTCTCCACAAAATGCTCATCAACAAACAAAAACGGACTACNAAACGCGCGTGTTTTCACTCTAACGAGGATGATGCAAAACACGCGCGTTTTTTTCATTACTTAGTTGATGAAATTTGCGCAACTAATTTCTCAACTCAAACGTGTATTTCATCATATAGGTGATGAATTAAACGCGCGTGTTTGCACTCTAACGAGGATAATGCAAAACACGCGCGTTTCTTTCATCACCTAGTTGATGAAATTTGCGCAGCTAATTTTGCAATAGATGCGTGATTTCATCGTATAGATGAATTAAACGCGCGTGTTTTCACTCTAACGAGGATGATGCAAAACACGCGCGTTTCTTTCATCACTAAGTTGATGAAATTTGCGCAACTAATTTTTGTCTCGCCCGCGACGAAAGTCGCGAAAGCGAGACATAGGCGTGCAAAGTATGACGGCGACGGCGACGGCGACGGCGACGGCGGCGTAAACTCAAGTTTTAATACAGAAGCCTTTGANCGCGCGTGTTTTCACTCTAACGAGGATGGTGCAAAACACGCGCGTTTCTTTCATCACTTAGTTGATGAAATTTGCGCAACTAATTTCTTCACTCAAGCGTGTTTTTCATCCGATGGGTGATGAAAAAAACGCGTGATCTTCATCATGTACGTGATGAAGCTTACGCACGTAATTTTCATCAAAAACGCGTCCTCGTTTATACCTGAATAGACACTGTGTATTCAGAGACACTTCGATGACGTTTTCAAATGTAGTATTTCAGATCCGACAATTTTCGCATATACGGGTGCTAAAATAAGGAGATTTGGGGACGACGACTTTTAACTTAAATTGTTTTGAAATAAAGCAGCACGTGAACTGCATAAAAAAATCTAAAAACAGTAAATTTTTCTCATAATCAGACCTGAACAATTTGCTGTCGCATGCTCAAGCGAAAGACAATACTCGATAGATCTTGAAAACATACATACCCAGGAAACTTGATAAGGAAATACTCTTGTCGGCAACACACATAGGGTACAAAGACGACAAAAGCAGTAGTTGGTCCCTTTTATCTTACAAAGGATGACCATGGGTGGTGACATGCGTTGCATATCTATATATTATATATCTATGCCTCTACATTGCAACTCTGCACGTCTGAAAACTAAACTTTACCACAAGAGTGATGATTGTGACTTTCCAATAGTGAACTTCCCGTTTTTGGGAAGTAATATTCCAATAGCTCTGGCATATGGCGTGTACATTTCACAACTCATTCACTATTGCCGTGCCTATAGTTTGTACAGCAATTTTGTCAGCAGAGCGAATTTACTATCTCAAAAACTTATACATCAAGGGTATGTTCAGTCACTGTTGCAATTGTCACTACAGAAGTTTTACGGTTATCACCAAGATATGACAGACCCTTACAATGTTTCTTTTTCACATATGAGAATAGATAGCTTTTGGTAGATCCAGAGTTTTAACTGACTGGCTGACACAGACTGTGAAAAAAAACGGACTTTCCACTGGAAGTGTGAGGGGTGCCTTGCGTGAAGCAGATCATACACCCTTCATGAGCACCTTATGATACCTGTTTTTATAGGGGTTCATACTGCTAGTGCTTTAGTTATCAGGCGTTCTTATTCCTTTTTGTTTATTTGTTTTTCTTTGTCATATTGTCTCAATTCGTGTTGGATGTGAATTGCCGTGATTGTGGATTTATAATTTTAGAATTGCCCCTTTCCTCGTTCTTGCTTCAGTATTCATTTACCGATGAATTCTACTGAAACAATGGCAGTAGAATATCGAAGGAACAAAGGAGTGGAATTTACAAAAGAGTCCAAAGACATGGCCAAAACAAGAACACAGAAAACAATACCATTAGACACAGAAAACATTAACGTTAGACATTTGCAATGCACAGAAATAGAAATCACAACATTTAAAACAAGGGCACTCACAGTGTGAACTCCAGTGAAACTGAGAGTGACATCAGGTGCTCCGGAAGGGTAAGCATGTCCTTCTCTGTTAACAGCACCCGTAACACTGTGAGTGAGTCAATCCAGAAAAATGCCAAAATCGATTGTCAAATCNTTTTTTAGGTCTTCTTATTGAAGACTGTATAAAGTTTTCTTTTAATTTTGTAGTTTAAATTGTTAATTTTTTCAAAGGACAGCAAGAGGATTTTTTGTAGGTATGTTTTCTGGTTGTTGTCTTGACAACATTGATCTCTCTTTGAGACACAATATAATAGTGCATGGTTATGGTCATTGATGACAATATACAATTATGGCCCCTGTTAAGGGAAACATCGAGATTTGTCAACCCGAGGAGTGAGTTGTTTCCCGAGGGCTCTGCCCGAGGGAAACCACCCCTCCAAGGGTTGACAAATCTGGATGTTTCACGTCAATCGAGGGCCATAATTGTTTTATTATATTTAAACAGTTTCATTAAATCCAAATCAAGAGATCGTATTATGATTTTCATCTCACAAAGAATCTGCTAGTGCTTTTCAGAATATACAGAGTTGTTTTCTCTGTGACGTCAAATCCGGGTTGTTCAGCGGGAAACAATAGGGTTGTTCCCACAGTGATGTCATATCGAGGTTGTTTGCTAAAACATCAAAGTTATTTTGAAGTCACATGATTGCTTTCATCCAATTAAATCTTCTCTTACTTAGTAAAATATAATAATAAAAATTGTTTTTTTCTCATTATTTATTGAATAAATTTATATTGTTAAAAGCTGATACTATACAAGTACAAATGTGTTATTGTTTTGAGGCAAAAAAAACACACATCAATGCAATCGTTTTTCAAATTTTAAATCTTTTCACAAAAAACAGCAAAAATTTCCAGTTCTCTGTTACAAAGCTTGGTCTAAGATAGCAAATACAAAGTTTCTTAAAACAAAGCAATGGTTTTTTTTTCAAATGTAAACCTAGTCTGCAAAACACTTGAAATTTCTCATATGAAAATTCACCTGAAAATATTGTTTTTGCAATCATATTGCTATTTAGATATAATGTTTTGGTATTTAAAAAAGCCATTTTTTAATTCAATTCAGCACAATAGTTCTCACAAGTTGAATATAAAAACTATTTTAAATCTATTTTTTATTTACTAGTATAAAACAAAACTTCATATTTACTCCATTAGAAAGATTCAAACACAATAAATTGTTGAAATTAAAAGGTCACCACTAATTTAGGTTTAAATGATCTATATAACACCCATATAACACCCAAATATCAAAATAATCACATCTAGGAATAGTACCTTGTATTTATACTTAACAAAACAATTAGAACATAGATTATAAATACATGTTATTAAAATCAATTATATATATATATTTATTACATAATGATTATAATAGTTTTATTTTATTGGATGAAATCCTGTCACACGATATTCAATTAAAAATCGAATTGACTCGCTTTTACTTTCACTTTCATTTCTCAGGTCTGCTTAAAAACGATATTGACTCGCCGTTTTAAATAGCCAATGAAAAAAACAGAATTACATGTGGTCACGCGACTTTCGGCCAATCAGAATTGCTGTATTAAAAGTATGTTCGGGAAACCAAATATCGAAGGAAGAAAATGACGTTGGGCTAGCAGAAGACGTTTGTTGCTCTCTATTCACACTAAAAGCATTTTCCAGCAAGAAGAGTAGGACTGCGATTTACAAATACCCGGAAGGTGATCGAAACTAAGAACATGCGATACACAGTCAGGGTATGCGTTTTAGTAGTTCTGCAAATTTCTTCTTGTCTTATTATTATGTAATAAAACAGTTATGGTCTTTTGTATCGGTCGATATGAGTTTCAATAGACCTAAAAATCCTAATATTAACCTCCGCCTCCGGCGTTGGTCAATATTAATTTTTAGGTCTATTAAAACTCATATCGACCTCTACAAAAGACCATAATTGTATAATATATATATACATCATGTGGAATCATGTTATTTTGATTTCACAAAAAGTGTACAAACTTTTTAAGATTTAAATCTATCAAATACATCATTGCAAACTGTAGCATACAAATAAATAAAATGTGAATAGAATATAGCTTTGTTAATCTGAATACAAACAATTTATGTTCATGAAGCTATACAGCCACACTTAATCTGATACATGTAGATAACATATAAAAATACATTTTGTCTATTTTTAGTAAGGCATATTTGCAACCTTATACATGTATATAATATAGTGTGTAATGATTTCTAGGCATAGTTTAGACCATATTTACATAAATTATTTATCATGTTGTATGATTGTAAGTTTTTGTCCTATATATATGTATATATTTATATGCAATATGATGTCTGTTTCATAAAGACATAGTTAAGGAGTTATAATCCTTGCTAAAATATATTTTCCAGGAACACAATGCTGAATTTAAAAGTCCAATTAAGATAAATTTTTTCCCCTTGTTTAGTATGTCCAGGTATTAGGGCTAGTTCTTAACCGATTTCACATTTGGTTCATGTTTGAGTTAGAAACGGCAAAATGTATACATTCCTATCATTTCAACTGAAAAGCTTGGTTTAAACAAAAGCTTATTTTGTGCTGGGTTTGTTTTTTGTAACATACATTAATAAAAATTCATTCAATGTTTCAAACAAAAAATGTCAAAATACTGACAGGGAAAAATTACTTCTAAAAATTGCTGTTGTAAGCAGTAAACCTGGAATAACACCAGCATAGGAAAGTTAATCTTTCCAAAATTTTCAATTAATTTGTTGTTTCAGAAATTAATCTTTAAAAAGCACTTTACATGTATATATCATGTTATATGGTGTAGATTTACACTATACCATAGTCCAGGTTTTAGTTCCATTCAATATCTATAAAAAAAATTCTTGAATCTTGATTATTCTCTATGTGATAACTATTTCATAAGAACTTTTTCATACTTTGTGAAGGAAAATCTGACAATACCATAACAAAACTCTGCAGTGAAAATATATGAATCTAACATCGGTAAATGCAAAATCAAGAAATCTCAGTCACCCAAGTGTAAGATTTCAATATTTCTCTGACAAGGCTTGCTGAGTCAGAGAACCATTGAAATCTTACCCAAGGGTATCCAAGATTTCTAAATCTTGCATTTTCAACAGTGTCTGATTTGTTTTCTGACTTTTGTTCATAAAAACGTCTTTGGGTGCTAAAATGTTGTCCCTACCATCCACCATTAATTAGCGACTCACCATGAAGTCAATGACGTCATAGTATGCACAAAGATGTCTCGCATGGGGTGGTGTGAGACAGAAAAATCTCACACCTGACCTGTCCCAAAAGTGAGAAATATCCACCATGAATTAGCTTTCAAACCACCATAAATAAATTCAAACATTTTCCATAAAGTTACCATCAAAATGCCAACAGTGGAGAAGGTAATCCACAAAAGGGTCCCCATGAGCTTTTAACCTATGATTTAATTAAAGTTTGTTCCCATTAAAGTAAGAGCGGAATTTAAACTAGAAAACTAAGGCAAAACACGCAATCTGACCAAAACAATGTATAACTGCATGTTGTCCATGTTCAGTTATTTGAGTAATGTCTTATCTACGGCATCTGATAGGCGCAGAATAGTGAAAACAGTCAAACATATCAAATATTTATTTTCAAGATTTATTGATATTTTATAAATCCATGAACAATCCTTGTGGACACATTGACCTGACTCTTTGTCAATAGGTCATATAACTACTGTAATTCTCTTATTTGTGATTTACTGTCTTGTTTGGTCATATGTTGCCTATTTTTCAATAATCCTTATCTCTAATTTTCTCATAACTAGTATTCTGATTAGAAGAAGAAGAATATTTTATTTGTAATTTGTGCCCCAACGGAGCTGAATAATACAACCAAATTACATGAAATGATATAAATATGATCAAATTATATGTAATGTATTGAAGAATATCTTGAATATATGTATCGACAAGTTTATTTTATTCAATTTTCAAATGGCATGCCAGCCAAATTAACTTATATGGAGGTGATTCTCATACCTGCCAACTTTCACGATTTTGGCGTGATCTACACGATTTTTACCTTCTGTCACGATGTCACGATCGTGAAACAAAAATTTGGCATAAAACACGATTTTGAAGAAATTCACACGAAAAAATGTTTGTTTACACGATTTTGGCTGTTGAAAGGGAGATAATCCAAATTCTCGAAAGGGAGTTAACCAGATTCTCGATATTAGCCAATCAGAATCGGTTTTACATCGATCACGCAGTTTTTGAGTGAAAAACAGCTGATTGGAGCCGGCATGTAAACAATCATAAATATGACGAGTTTGGTTGATTTTTTGTTGACTTTAAGGCTTCGGCGACATAAATAAAGTTATGTAAATGGATGGACCACCGGCAACCATAGTGAACAGTTCTTGAATTATGAATCAAGGTTCACAATCCCTGATACAACGAGCTGCAAGCACCGCACTTGACAGTTCCGTGGATGGCTATGCACACGAATGACTTTGTCGATGCATTTTCCCCGTTCTGCAGAGTTTGCATAGTTGAACTGATTAGCCTTAACGACATTAACAAACATATTGGTACTGTAATGCACGAAAGGTCACTCAAAATCCCAGAACACCACTCTTTTGACTGAATCAGAAAAGACAAAAAATAATTAAAAAATTTAATGCTTGCTTAATTTATAGAAGAATTGAATAAAAGGAGAAATGCAGTAAATGTACATCAGGCAAATTATAAAGGAGAGAAGAGAAGAGAATGGTTTCATTAACATGCTTG
>MJUU01026782.1:43239-58147 GCA_002080025.1 Modiolus philippinarum
TAGCCTTAACGACATTAACAAACATATTGGTACTGTAATGCACGAAAGGTCACTCAAAATCCCAGAACACCACTCTTTTGACTGAATCAGAAAAGACAAAAAATAATTAAAAAATTTAATGCTTGCTTAATTTATAGAAGAATTGAATAAAAGGAGAAATGCAGTAAATGTACATCAGGCAAATTATAAAGGAGAGAAGAGAAGAGAATGGTTTCATTAACATGCTTGCAATCTTTAATTTTCCCCAAAATATATAGTCAACTGTAAATTAAAATAACAGCAACATAATGTTTAACAGCAAGCACTGCTTTTTTTTTCCCTTAAACAGTTAAAACTAAGTTAAAATTTAACAGAACATAAAACACCAAATGGTCCAAAAACAGTTCAAAACTGATTTATTTGACAAAAAATATTTAAGAACCAGCAGAAATGCCCAAATCACAATAAAAGAGGAATGTCTTGCCTCCCTCAAAAAAAGGTAAAGTCTTCTATAACACCTGTGTGTGTTTGTATTTGATAAAAATAGCATCAAGTATTAGACCAAAAAAAAATTCGCGCAAAACACCGCGAAATCTCGCACGACTTAAAAAGGAAGGTCGCGCATAAAAACCCCCATGGAGATTTTCAAAAGTTGGCAGGTATGGATTCTTTAAGACACAAAAAGACAACGGGATACAATTGATTTTGAAAAGACATCACAGCACACAATTAGAATGACACAATAGTCAAATAATCATCAGAAATGAAAATACATGTATTAAATGAATATTGCAGACTTGTAAATCTTGTTATGGCACAAAATTACAACAAAATATGTAAACCTTAAAAATCTAACAACCCTGGTGAAAACATGAGTTTATACAAAACTACCTACAGTATTTTTTCTCTTTTTTATGTTTATTTATTTGTGCTATTTTTACTTACTAAATACTGAATTGATTGTCATTTTGTGAGTTAACCCATAAAATCAGTGTTTTGATCTCAATGTTGACACCTAAACAGTATTTTGTATTGTAATTTATTTTTTCTGTTTCTGAATCATATGAATTTTTCACTGCAATTTTTCCCCTGAAAAAGGAAATAAAAATCTTATTTATAAAGAGAATTATCTGATATTTTAAGGCCAAATATTTATATAATAGTTAGTTATATGGAGATAATTATCACAAGATATAGACTGCCCAAGGAATAGCGATATGGACCTACACCTGGATAATGCCCAAGCCGTAGGCGAGGGTATTATCCATGTGGCAGACCATATCGCTATCCCTAGGGCAGTCTATATCGTGGTAATTCTCTCTTTATAAGTAACTATTGTGTTTATTTTATTGAAGAACATTTACATTTTATTTTTATCAGTTGAAACCATGCCCTGTTTAAACTCACTCAAATAAAATAATCGAGATATTTTTACCTATTTTACTTTTTACAATGAAGAAGTCAAACAATCCATCTTTAAATCAAACAAAACAATCTGTACTTGTACTCTATACAAAAGTCATCTTAAATTTTTGTGGATCTGTTATTTCTGTATTGTATCACATTTTATTTTGATAACTTTAACTTGTCGAAAAAACAACAGGTGCATAATAAATTAGCAAATATTAAAAGGTATTGTTTTGGAAATTTCAATTTTATTATAGTCACATTAAACACTTCAGTTAGTATGTTTGTTGAAAAAAACAACTCTATTGTGAATACAATTCATAAAGCACAATTAAAGCTACTGGTCAATATCAGAAAATTGGGACCGGTCAATATCGTGATATTGACTGATAGGTTAAATACCCTAGATTAATGAATACCAACTGATCACCTCTACAACACCAATCAGGAAAGATTATATAAATCTGATATAAAATAAGACAAAATATTATTTTCTGTTAACTGACCAGACAAAAAAATATATTCACCCAGATATTGACCTCAGTAAAGAGTCATTGAATAAGTAGATCTGTCTCTATTGATAGTTATAGATTATTATATATATATATATAATGTATGGAAATAAAGTCTGCATTCATTGTGTAATAATTTCTACAAAACCAATGCCAGTTTTATATGTTATATGATACAGTGTTCAAAGGGTGAGTAAAAATGCACAAACTACACAATCAAAATGAAAAAATGTGGATGTGTGATATTAAAACAGAAAAAAAGGGAAATACTAAATTAAAAAAAAATATTTAAAACAAAAGCTTAAAAAACTGGACCACGTTTTAAACTGCATTGTCTTTCTCAAAATCAAGTAGTTTTAAAAAAGTTATGCATTTCATGCAAAAAAAATCATAGGATACAATAATTCTGATATATAAAAACAAAAAAATTGAGCAGTGTTTTTTATATATTAGTCTGCAGATAGTCCTATCTATTACCCTCTTCGTGTATTACAGCCTTATGTACAAATTTCTTCTCTCTTATTTACACCTCATTTAATCCTTGATTTAAATAAAATAAATGAATTTCTAAAATTCAATTAAAATAAAAAAACAAAAAAAAACAAATTATCCATTTTTATACTATGTTAAAATCTTTTTTTTCATAGTGTGTTTTCAATCCAAGGTGATGAATAGTTTAGATAATATGAAGTCCAAAATAGTTCTTTGCCTCATTTGACCAGGTCGTATCTAGGATGTTATCATGGCTGATTTTAACCATAATTCTATCATTCTTCTCCAGGTTGAACACTGCCCCAATGTAACTTGTTGACTTGCTTTCTGGTCCTTTGAAATTACACCGTGTGCGACTGTTTTCCAGTAGTTTTGCTGGTATTCCTCCACGTGTTCTGTATATGTAATGGCTCATACCTCCAGCCAAATTTTTAGTTGCTTGATTGATCTTTAGAGTGACTTGTGAGTACACATAGTAGTATCCAGGCTTTTCAACAACAAACTCATGTTCTCTTTGATCATATGTGATGTTTGCTTTGAAAGAAAGACTGCCTGCCTCTTTCCAGTCAATAATATAATAGATGCCATCTGTAATTATTATAAAGAATGCTATATTATAAACTAACCTCATGTTTATCAAGGCAGACTAAAATTATTATACAATTAATATACCTTTACATTGATTTGGCAAAATTCATCAAAGCAAGGAAAGAATACACTTCTGTTTTGCTACACATAAACAATATACACATATCAAAAAGATAAGTTTAAGTTTACAAAAGTAAAATTTGGGACAGATCAAAATTTTTATCTAAATTCATAGTTGATTTTGTATAAATCTTACGACAATGTTGAAGGCCTCATGGTGACTTCAAGATGAAGAACAACAATAAAAGTGTTGTTCCATTCCATTTTTTTTCCATGTATTTGTAGAGACTTTGTCTAATTAACATTTAATCCATATCCCTTCATTGCTAATGACAAAACTGACACAAAATCAGTTCTATTGAAAAAAACATCTGTTTCCTACAATAATGTAGCTAAACAATCCTCTTTGTTCAATGTTCTGTGTACCTATAGTAAATTGAATATTTGGGCCCAATAAAACTAGTTTAACCCCACCGCAGCAGGTTTGCGCCTGTCCAAAGTCAGGAAATGTATTAAGCCTTTGTGTGTCTTGTGTTTTTTCTAGTTAGTTTACTTAATGTCTATAGGAGTCTAGGATGTTGTTTATTTCGCTGAACCTGATTACTCTTTATTCAGGGGCTGACTCCGACCTACCGTTGGATGTGGGGTTTTCTCACCTTTCATTGAAGATCTTATGGTGGCTTTGAGTTGTTATTACTCCCCTTTGGGTCGTTGTCTCTTTGACACATTCCCTGTTTCCCTTCTTTTTTCTACATATACATTATTGGGTATGGCTAATCTTACAGCAGATTTAGTCAAACATATACCAAGTAACTTTGCAATTTTAGAAGCAAATTTGATAAAATGCATCTTCGCAGGAGCGGATCGTAACCCTTGGCTAGCGAAGATGGATAAAATGTTGGGTTAAATAAAAGAGGATAATCCCAGAATTATGCAATATACTTTTACAGTTCTATTAAATTGTAACAAATATAATCTTTTGGAAGATATCTACTTTTAATTAGTATGTTGAATTATAAAACAATAAGATAAGTTACTATTAACAGTTATAATCTCAATTGAAGCAGAAAATCTTTTTTTGTATATCATTTCATCTATTAATAATTTTGAAATAGACAATTGTAACTTTGGCGTCATACCTGATTGAATATATGATTTTAACAGTTGTTCAGAGGCTAATTCAAAGTTGCAATTCAGATTCGGCAAGTTTGAAGGTATATGGTTAATTAAATCTGCTGTAATTATAACTGTACTTTACATGTAAGTATCAGGACTTTCATGACATATTTCGGTAAGTGTAAGTCCTGTCTAAGCTGCTATAATGAAGGTTAAGCAACTGACGGGGCACCCTTGACGGTTCCCATGTTGGATGGTGAACGGATTAGATATATATCCATTATTTGATATATAACCTTTAATGTCAGTATATCAAGTCTATTGATTTAAATCCAGTAAGATTAGATTAAACACAGTACATTTTTTTCCTTTGAAAACATTCCAAATAATAACATTGTGCTTGATCTATATATAGTTATTATATCGTCATGTATATTGTACTCAGCAGCTGGATCCCCTGTTTCAGCGTGTACGACTAACATCACAGGGCAGAACCTTGACAGGATCGTTATACCATCAAGGGGAATTCTATTTTGTTGGGGGGTACACAGCTCTTGCTTAGACAGGACCTTATTTCTTTTTTTAAGAATAACAAATTTTTTGCTTAAAAAAAGAAAAAAGGTCCTGTCTAAGGCCATACAAAAATAATGATTAGATTCTCAGGCCATTTTTCAGAAAAAATGATGAGGCAGGGAGGCAGAAGATTTTTATTTTTATTGGTTCAAAATCATGATGAGGCATCTTTTTACATTGCTGAAATGCCCAAAAAGTAATGAGGCAGGTGATTTTGTTTTTTTTTTATTTGAAACTTAAATAAAAAAGGAAAATTAGTTCTCAGAAAAGAGATGAGGCAGGTGCCTGAGAAGCTAATGTATTTTTGTATTTTGCCTAAGCAAGAGCTGTGTACCCCCCAACAAAATATTGTCCATATTCCAGTTATTAGTATTTTAAGAACTATGTCTAGTGTTGTTTTTTTTTTCATGAGAGGATAATCATTAAAGTATGCCAATATTTGGTCAATTGAGATTTCAAAATGTAAACCAGTCTTAAACATCACACTATATGTCTGGCTTAAGCTAGGCGATATCATTTTCTTGAAACTTGTTTGCTAACTAACTGGAAATGGCAAACTTTCTAACTTTTTTACTTTTTAACTTTTCAACTCTTGTAATTTTGTGTTCTGATGATATTTTTCTGCCATAAATATAAAATAATGAATGGTTTCTGTACATACTTCTTGCTGTTCCCTCTATTCCTGCAACTCTTGCCAAAATTCTGGGTTCAAAATCACTCACTTTCTTATTACATGCTGCCTCTAGTTCTCCCGTGTTAGTTTCTATAAAGACAATATTTACATTCTTTACTGTAGTTTCAATAAGAATTGCAATGATTGTAACAGCATTGCAAATGTCCCTTACATGCTGCAAATATAAAAAAAATCTTCAGTCCTTTTCACAAAAAATCTTATGAAAAAAATCAGTCGTAAGTCTTTAACATTTCATATTGACTTACCATTAATTTATCGTAAGATTTATTGTGAAAATGGCTCCAGACATTTAAAATTAAAGTCCAAAAACGAAGCAAGTAGTCAGTTGCACAAAATATAATTCAAACTTATACTGAAATTCATCTACATTGTAGTTATAACTAAATAGAGTATAAAATATCAAGTTAGTAGCTCAAATAATGTTGACAAAAAGGTGGACACCTGCAAAATATAACAAGCTAGTACATCTTCAAGAACAATATCTTTGCCAGAAGTCCACAAACTGAAACTAAATTTGAATTTCAACTGTGCTCCATTTTATCACAGCTATGTACAAAACAAGATGTGTTTTGTGAAACATAGAAGTTAAGAGGAAACATATAGCACATTGAACTATAATTAATGTGCTTCTGACAAATTAATACGTGGCTATGTATTCAGTAAAGTGCCACTAAATGTGGGACATTTCAAGTCAAATTTTTTTCTCAATATCAGTCATTCTGAAATGATTATTCTGATAGGCAAGATATTTTAGTTTTTGGATATCATTACTAAAAGATAATAAAAAAGAAGGAAATAATTTTTTTTACAAAAAAGGGAGGCAGTCATCAAATATGTTAGACGTAATAGGACATCTTTATTGCATTTTTTACTGTATATTTAACTATCACTTTACAAATCAATCCTATTTCTTTTAAAAACTTAGAGATTTCCTAAATAAACTTTTTATTAAGTGAATTTTATCATTATTTAAGTCAAATTTTGAAAAAAACTTGAAAACTTGAAAAACTTGAAACATGGACCAACATGGACAATTTCAAACATGAATTTATCAGTTTTACAGTATCTGAGTCAGTAAGTCAGTTATTTTATGATTTTACAAAGTATTTTTATCAACTTTCATGAAAAAATGTAAGGATTTTACACAATCAACTTGAGAAATAAAAATCTAAACTTGCTAAAAATGTTGGATGAACACCATTTTCACCATGAAAATGTTGGACAAACATAGGACAAAATAATGAAATTTGTCTCTAATTAGGAAACCATATGAAAAATAAAATAACCTGACATAAAACTTTCTTAATACTCTTCTTAATCTTTTCCTTTTTATATTCTTAGTAATGTCTTTGATTTGACCATAAAATATGATGTTGTCCAATGTTAGTCCAACACAGTTGTCCTCCATTTTGTCCAACATAAATTGAATTTTAGATATACTCCTGTCAACTTTAAACAGCTTTTTACAAGAAATAAGCACTTTCAAATATTTGTAGAAGTATATCAATCTATGAATAATTCTATTCTTAAACTCAAATTAAAATAATAGCCTCTATTAATGTCCAACATTGTCAAACATGACCTGTGTTCGGACGTAACATGGATAAATATGTTGGACATAACATGCCTTTCTATGTTGGACAGACACAGGGTTTTATGATATTTCCTTTTTTATTACTTTAAGCAGCAACTGTTTTTGTGAGATTTGAACTAGAGTGGCAATCTTGTCATGTATATTTTATTTCTCAAAACTGATTCATCTTTTAAAAAATTGAAAAAAATCATTGCAATATTCGAACATAACAGTAGGACAGACATTTCCTAAGTAAATTTCAAATTCAATTTTTTCAAAGAAGACACCCTGTTTGAGTTAATTTATGATCAATTATGGCTAATTACGAACTAAACTCTTCTTCAACCAGTCTTGCTATTCGTCTTTGTCGTAACAACATCATCACCATGAAACTTTACATTTAACTTGAATTCACGACAGACAAAGTTATGTCCAACATGGCCAATTTTTCCCATGCTTTTTATCCTTTTAATATGCTACTCATTTTAAAGCTGAAACCATTCTATAAGTATCATTTTAACTCTTAAAATTACCAACATTAGTGTTATCTTCAAAGAATTGACACTAGCTGAATTATAAGTTTGGTACTTTTTGGCTGTCCCTTTTTGAACATTAAAAAACACAATTTTACCATTTAAATTCTTATAATTTTTCAAGTATTTCACGGTACATCTGAAAATTGTGTACGCTATATCTCTATCATATACTTGATCCAATAATGGAAACATGATTTGGAGACACAGAACAAGGTAAGGCATGAAAAAATTAAAATTTTGAGGCACATACAAAGGTGGCATCTAAGAATACTTAGCCATGTAATACATGTAATTAATAGTTGTAATATGTAGTACCGTAATAAATTCTGATATCTATTGAAAAGGTTAATCGCAACACAACAAATCATGAGTGTAATTTGATGCAAACACAGAAATGGCCCAAATGACACCTCAAATCATGATATAAGCATTATTAAGAAAACAATTTTCACCCCCNCCCCCCCCCCCCCCCGCCTCCCCCTTTTTGAAACATTTATAATTATATGAGTTTCATGTTACTATGTATAAAATAACACAAACTAGAGTCACTGTGGCCTAGTGGGCCACAGATACTCCCCACCCCCATCTCTTCCGAAATTTTCTTAAACATCTTGAAAAATAATGAATTACTGCATAAGTTTGATGATAATGTACTAAATTGATAGATTTTAGTTTTCATCAATATTTATTCCTCGGATAATTGTGTCTTGTGCCTGATCTGATTTCTTCAGGGAGAATATTTCAAGTTGAAAATACTCAGGTCAACAAAAAGAACATATATTGTAATCTATGTTAAACACAAAAATAATTGATACAGAAGTCAGAGCCAAATATGTGAGTACATCAACAATCAAATGAAAAAATGAATTGTGTGGGAAGTACCTAACTTAATACCATACATTATGCTATTTTTTTTAAACACACACCATAATTATAAAGAGCAGAAGTTCAAGAGAAATATTGCTAGGCTATGAGGACAATCCCAAGTTTATGATTCCATTGACCAACTATATCCCTCCTCTTTCCTCTGGGAAAAAGTGGTGTCTTAAGAAACCATTAATTTGCTATTGTCCTCATAGTCAGTAAATGAGTTTATTATTTCTTCCAATAAAGTAAAGAGTTTATCTTTTTAGTCTTTTATTGAATGAGATGGATGAAAGGAAACAAATTGATATTATTGTGAATTTAACAGCAGAACTTCTGGTGAGTTCTTATTTTTGGTTAAATGTAATATATCCGAGCCTATCCTATTACACTTGGTTGGGTGTACCACTGACTTCTACACCCCCTCCATAGCTTTGTTTTTCATCCTGATGTCATAAACATTCTATCATCTCAACAAGTTGTCTATATTCCTAAGGATAATTTACAGAACAAGATATACCCATCATCAGACATAATGCAGAGGGTCATGATGGGGTCCAATTTTTCTCAATTTTTCAGATTTCACAGAATATTTTAAAAACATTCTTTAATTGAACTGGGTGCTAAACCATGGTTCATTGGGAAAGTTTTCACCATTTACTGCATCATACCTTACATTCCTTGCTGTTTCCATGTGCACTTTTTTTGTAACAATCCTGAATCTTATGTATTAGGGCTGTTCCAGCAAAACATATATGGGACGGGGGGAAGGCACTTTCAAATTGCTGCTATGGGTGGTCGTTACAAATTTAAGTCAGAATTCATAAGCAAATATAAAATTCCTATTTTGCATCTATGGGTGGTCATGACAATTTTCAAGTGCCTTCCCCCCATCCCATGTATGTTTTTCTGGAACAGCCCTTACCATAGACCAATCCAAAATTTAGCATAAACTCCATTGAGACCCACCACAAAGTACATGTATATAATTTTGACCTACCTGAAGCCTTTATAGCATGCTTTCTTTCAACATACTGAAAGTAAAAACAATTGCAATTTAAACTAAAAAAAAAACTGTGAGCAAAGCTCACAAAAACATACCCCTGCTCCCACATTTGATTCCAGATGTAAAAAAAAAATTAAATCACCAAAAAACATTCAAATTTTTAAATACAGTTAGCTCAACGCGAACTGATTCTCTCTCTCTCAACACCAAGTATTTTCCTGGTGGGACACTGCAAAACACCGAAATTCACCGAAAAATACTCGGTGTTGTCTTGGAGGAATCACACGGATTAGCGTGTCGTTTATTGCCCTGAAAACGAAAATCCTCCCACCACCGCGAAATTTATTTACCTGCGTTTCTTTGATCTTTTGCCGGTAACCACAGTCGTTAATTAGCAAGTCATTGACATTTCATCAATAATGTTTTAATAAAAATTATATTTTTTCAAAAGATAGTAATTAGAAGTAAAAAGGGAATTTACATGTTTTTGAAAATAAATTGCTGCTTGTTATTAATGAAGAAAGGGTCCACAAAGTTTTAAAAAAATAAAGGAAACATAGAAAAAGATGCAATTCGTTCATAAAAATTATGTAAATCTATTTTGTCACATATTCTATTTTTAGATATTTACCTAACGGTGATGCTTGATTCACTGAACTCTAGGTTTTCCGAAAATCTTGGAACTTTTACTTATAAAAGGGATGAATAAAACTGAATAATTTTCGTAAGCAGGACATACAATAAATCTTTAATTATTTTAAGAGGTTTAAATTAAGTTGTAACCGCATTTTGTTCCTGTAAACTGTTTAAATCCATAGTCTGGACCGGAATGTTTTTTGAACGAAACAAGTGAAAACCTCATGACAAGAAATGTTGGAAGATTTACGCAACACAAATAAATTTACTTTTTAAAACTTTTGGGCACCTGACAGTTATCAAATTATTACTTCTTAAAATGTATTTTCAAGAAAATGATTTGTTATTAACAGTGAGGATGTTGAAATTTCTACAACCGTATTAAATATTGACTTGCAACTTGTCAATCATTTGTCATTGGATCAATTGACAATCGGACAGGCAATTAACATTTATAAGTTTTATTGCCCTCAACAGCAATAAAACTCGCGGTGTTGAGATTAGAGTTTGGGAGGGATTTTGGAGATTAATCTGAAATTAACCGTGTCACACCGTGTTACACCGAAATCTGTGATAAGAGAGAGAGAACCAGTTCGCGTTGAGCTAACTGTAGCTGGTGCACAATGGCAATATGTAATGAACATTCTGTGAAAGTTTCATTAAATTCAAAAGTGGTCTCGGAGGAGTTGTCGCCACAAAGAATGTACATGTACCTATGGCGGACGGAAGAAGAAACAGACCAACAAACGAACGGACAGAGGAACAGACACCATGATCACTATATACCGCCCACTAAAGCGGGTGTATAAAAATCACCTTCATACCTTTAAAATTCTGTTTTTACTTTCACAACTTACATGGTTTAAAATCTAAATTTAATAGTTGACCATATTAAACATGAGTCATTACTGATGTTAGATACAATGACCTGTGTTTTATTGTAAATTGTTACAAAATATAGTTTTTTCTTTGTTTTTTCAAGGAAAATAATACCATTGTTAATTTTCATTGTTATAACTTTATATATCCTAACATCTCACATTTCTTTTTCTTTATTAATGTATTGTGTATTTAAATCATCTTTTTCAAGAAATAAATCAGTTCATAGTATAGTTCAACAACCATGATGAATACACAAACATAGGTAGTCAACGATTACAAAGTTTGCCTCGTTATGGCACATGGACACAGAAACCCAATTTGGCCGGGGTGCTCATTTACCACCCCTTATGCATGTATACAAAGGCTAGATGATCTTATATTTACCATGTACAGTAACCGAGACCTGAATTCAGACATAAACGGAAAAGTGACCTAATTTTGCCTGGAAGCTGACCTGCCCCCAAAGATGTATGCACATGCAAGGTTAGATGATGCTACCATATGCAGTTACTTAGATCTGAACTCTGACGTAAACTTAAATGTAAATCACTCATGCGGAAAATATAGGTCAAAGTGACCTGACTTTGCCTTGATGCAGACCTACCCCCCAAGATGCATGCACATGCAAGGTTAGATGATCCTACCATTTACAGTTACTTAGAGCTGAACTCAGATGTAAACTTGAATGCAAGTAATCATGCGGAAATATAGGCCAAAGTAACCTAATTTTGCCTGGATGCTGACCTACCCCCAAAGATGCATGCACATGCAAAGTTAGATGATTGAACCATGTACAGTTACTTAGATCTGAACTCGGACGTAAACTTGAATGGAAGTCAATCATGCGGAAAATATAGGTCAAAGTGACCTGACTTTGCCTGGATGCTGACCTACCACCAAAGATGCACGCACATGCAAGGTTAGATGATCCTACCATGTACAGTTACTTAGATCTGAACTCACGAGGTAAACTTGAATGTAAGTCACTCATGCGGAAAATATAGGTCAAAGTGACCTNAGATGCATGCACATGCAAAGTTAGATGATTGTACCATATACAGTTACTTAGATCTGAACTCGGACGTAAACTTGAATGTAAGTCACTTATGCAGAAAAAGTAGGTCAAAGTGACCTTATTTTGCCTGGATGCTGACCTACCGCCAAAGATGCACGCACATGCAAGGTTAGATGATCCTACCATGTACAGTTACTTAGATCTGAACTTGGACATAAACTTGAATGTAAGTCAGTCATGCGGAAAATATAGGTCAAAGTAACCTAATTGCTGACCTACCCCCAAAGCTGCATACATATGCAAGGTTAGATGATTCTACCATGTACAGTTACTTAGATCTGAACTCGGAGATCTGAACTCAGACGTAAACTTGAATGTAAGTCGATCATGTGGAAAATATAGGTCAAAGTGAACTTATTTTGCCTGGATGCTGACCTACCCCCAAAGATGCATGCACATGCAAGGTTAGATTATCCTACCATGTACAGTTACTGAGATATCAACTCGGACCTAAAATTAAATGAAAGCCAGTCAATCGGAAAATATAGGTCAAAGAGACCTAATTTTCTTGGATGCTGTGAGATAGCCTAAGATGCATCTGTACACAAAGTTTATGACCCTACCCTTCATAGTTACCAAGATATATACCTAATGCGGACGTGGACGCAGACCCGGACACCGGGGTACTCCAATAGTCCTCCTCAACTTCGTTGAGGCGAACTAAAAATGTATCAATAATTTTGGATTTTGGATTTAGAATTAAATTTTTCCTCACTTCTATTTTGCTTTGGTATTCATTTGCCAATATATTACAAAATGCTGAAGAGAAGCATGAAAAAAGAAAGCATACTTACTAAATCCATCATTTTGTCCAGATATTGTCCATCATCAGCACAGCAGATTTCTTTTCCATTCTCTTTTCTTTGTGCAAAATATTGAAAGTTAGCAGCATCATCATCTGGGTGGATTCTGATCTCATCACATGGTAAACAGAACGTCTTGGATGGATTGATTGTCACCCGCTGTGATTTATCTTTATCATAAAATACACTGATGAAAATTAAGATAGCTAATAAGAATACATTGAGTATACCAAGTAATACTATCAAGGTGGTTCTTTTCATGTATTTTCTTCCTTTTGTTGATTGTTCGGGTTGTCGTTGTTCTGCTGGTGCTGCTTCTTGTTGTACATCTGTATCTGCAGCTGCCGGTTGTTGTAGAAGCGGATCACCAACATCACCTTGACCTTGATTGGCTGCCATGGTTAATTTCCTATTTCAACAAAATGTTTCCTACAAACACAAATAAAACTTTTACAAATATTTTACTCTGCTGAAAATTGCATGTTATGTTTTGACTGAATTCAGACATAATTTTCCTGGGAATTAAGACACTATACATCACTCATCAGGGTATCCATGACAATCAAGTCACAGATACTGATCAACATGATCAATGGCATGTCATACAAGTCATATCAATCTTTCTATTTTCTAAATTCTATTTGTCTCCCTTTTAACAGCTGAAATAAGAATTTTACTTCATCATATGTAAAAGAAAGGAAATGGGGTAAATGTCAAGGAGACAACATCCCATCTCCAGGTTAAAACGACCCATGGCAAAACACCTGTTTTTTGTTCTCAATTTTTGCAACAGTTTGTTAGTAATGCCATAAACATCAAAATTCCTAAGAGAAACTGCATCATAACTGATGCTGATATAAAATTAACTTTCTGCCTCAGAGGGGTCAGCAATTATTAGTTTCCTGGCGAGAAAATATGAATCTAACACGGGTGGGTGTGCGAGACAAGGAAATCTCACACACCCAAGGGCAAGATTAAGGTTGTCTCTGACGAGGCTTCGCCCATTCAGAGACTACCTAATCTTGCCCGGGGGTGTGTGAGATTTACCTTGTCTTGCACACATACCTGTGTTTGATTTGTTTTCTCACCCTGCGGGTAGCTGCTCATTTTGACATCATCACGATGTTTACTATCAAGCATAAGGTTGTATTTCTGTTGACACTAAATAATTCAAAACATTTTATGTTACACATTATTAACTTGGCATATTTGTGTTTACTTATACACTGAAATCATTGATCTGAAATTTGACCTTCCTGACTTTTGTTTACTTACGGGAGTTATGTCCCCTTTTTATGACGTCATTAGACTCGAGCAGGATTTTCGAATGTTGAGTATTACGTTATTTTCAGAATTATCTGGTACATGTAACAGGTGTCAAGAAATAAAGACATAGTTTTATAAGTCGACATAGTTGGAAAATGTGCTTATCTAAGAACATTTTCTCAGGTTTTCTCATCCAGGCGGGTGGGTGAGACGGAAAATGGGTGGAAGAGACGGGAAAATCTTACCCAGGCATTGGCTACATAAGATAAAGATATACCTACAGTTAAGCCAGAAACATACCGTGATAAATCACAGTGTTCGACATGTTATTACTCCCCTTTGGATCGTTGTCACTTTGACACATTCCCCGTATCCCTTCTTATTTCTATATTACTCTACACAAACATACTGTGATAAATCACAGTGTTAGACATGTTATTACTCCCCTTTGGATCGTTGTCTCTTTGACACATTCCCTGTTTCCCTTCTTATTTCTATATTACTCTATAGAAACATACCGTGATAAATCACAGTGTTAGACATGTTATTACTCCCCTTTGGATCATTGTCTCTTTAACACATTCCCCGTTTCCCTTTTAATTTCTATATTACTCTACAGAAACATACCGTGATAAATCACAGTGGTAGACATGTTATTACTCCCCTTTGGATCGTTGTCTCTTTGACACATTCCCCGTTTCCCTTCTTATTTCTATATTACTCTACAGAAACATACCGTGATAAATCACAGTGGTAGACATGTTATTACTCCCCTTTGGATTGTTGTCACTTTGACACATTCCCCGTTTCCCTTCTTATTTCTATATTACTCTACTGAAACATAAT
>MJUU01026782.1:58350-70155 GCA_002080025.1 Modiolus philippinarum
GAAACATACCGTGATAAATCACAGTGTTAGACATGTTATTACTCCCCTTAGGATCATTGTCTCTTTGACACATTCCCCGTTTCCCTTCTTATTTCTATCATGTGTCTATATTACTCTACTGAAACATACCATGATAAATCACAGTGTTAGACATGTTATTACTCCTCTTCGGATCGTTGTCTCTTTGACACATTCCCTGTTTCCCTTCTTATTTCTATATTACTCTACAGAAACATACCGTGATAAATCACAGTGTTAGACATGTTATTACTCCCCTTAGGATCGTTGTCTCTTTGACACATTCCCTGTTTCCCTTCTTATTTCTATATTACTCTACTGAAACATACCGTGATAAATCACAGTGTTAGACATGTCATTACTCCCCTTTGGATCGTTGTCTCTTTGACACATTCCCCGTTTCCCTTCTTATTTCTATATTACTCTACTGAAACATACCGTGATAAATCACAGTGTTAGACATGTTATTACTCCCCTTTGGATCGTTGTCTCTTTGACACATTCCCCGTTTCCCTTCTTATTTCTATATTGCTCTACTTTAGTGACATGTATATACAGTTTACTTCAATAGCTTGAACTGCAATAACTGGAACACGGTGGTTGCCTCAAACCATTTTTGTGCTCCCTTTGTTCAAGTTTAAACATAGATCAACCTTGACATCTCGCACATCCCCTTGGCTCGAACTGTTTTTATGAGTCCCTTGCATGTTCCAGCCATCAAAGTTCGACTGTACATGCATTTTATTTTCTGTGTTGATCAAATAACATGCTTACATTGTATTTTGGCATACAAAGTGATGCAAGTATACCACTTGACATGCAAAAGAAATGATGTTGATAGATTTTTAATTTCCAAATGGTTCCGAAGCAAGAACCAAAATCATTTCTCTAGAATACATGTACATGGCAACATGAGGAACACATACAGACAGAGAATGTAAATAAAGCAGCAAAACAAACAGATAAATAATATAAACTGCACAAAAAAATAAGCACTAACAGTTTGAGTCCCTGTTCAGGATAAAATTACATTGTTTTTGTATATTCATTCAAAAATTCAGAGTGATATGTCTATCACAGTTACATATCATGGTACAGTACGGCCATGCAGAGACTTACCATGATAAATCACTGTGATAGAAGTAAAACACTCTGCTTAGTGAAATGTGTATATTTTACTTCCTGTAGGATCTATAAACATGATTTCTTTTGCATTTCAAGTCATGCAGTCTACCACTTGACATGCAAAAGAAATTATGTGGATAACTCAATCAAGAATAAAACAAAATGTATAATTCCATATTTGTGGTGAAATTTCACCGGACAGTCACATCCCAAGGTCAAGGTCACTAACTCAAATATTCTAGTACCAACTTAAAGGTCTCTCCACATGGAATACACATGCAAAATGTGAAAGCCCTATCACTGACCATTCAAAAGATACATGTACACTCAATGTTCAAGTTTTTATGCAGTTGTTAACATGCCAAGGTCAGGGTCACAAGGTCAAAAATTCTGGTATCAATTAAAAGGTCTTGCCACAATGAATGCACACGTGTCATAGAAGATCCTTTGAATGCATCGCCCATAGGGTTCTATGTTTAATTTGTTCCCTGTTGATGACCATCTTGTACCAACATTAAAATCAAAGCTTTGAAGCGGACCACGCAAGGACAATTCAGTCTGTCTACCACTGTGATTTATCACGGTATGTTTCTGTAGAGTAATATAGAAATAAGAATTAAAATTTAGAATAAAATTAGAATTAAAATTAAAATTAAAGTTTTGAAGTGGACCACGCAAGGACAATTCAGTTGCGACTTAATTTGGTTTAAATTGTTCAAACAGTTTCAAAAGAAAATATTTGAATGCATTTGCTATATTTTGTATATGATCCTATATAAAACTATTTTCCCAGAGGGTGACCATCTCCGATCAGGTGTGGACTTACTGGACACATTTTTCAATGTAGGTCAACAAAGGACAATTGTGACCAATTTTGATTCCAATCTTAGCATCATAGGAAAGTAGTTCTTTGAATATGTTTTGCCATAGCATAGTGTGAGATGTTAAAGTATGGTACCTGAGCACTGGACCATTTGGATATAGCATTGTATAGGCTGCATCAGAAAAACACTTTTTGCAGGTGGTCATGGAAGGACTTTTATGCCCAAGTTCTGTTTCAATTGGCTCAGCAGTTTTAGAGGAGAAGATCCTTGAATATGATTCCCAACAAGGTCTAGTGTTAAATCAAATGGACCTGAAAAACACCCCTTTTTGCAGGGACCACCTAAAGACTATTGTGGCCAATGTGCTAAGTAGTTTCAGAGGAGAAGATGCTTGTATTTGTTTTCCCATAGGATTCAATGTTACACTTTTTTTCCAAACTGGCAGACACCTTGATAAAGTGTTGACCTGAAAGATATCTTTTTGGGATGGGACCATTCAAGGAAAAATTATGGCCAAGTTCTGTTCCAATTAGCTCAGCAGTTTCACAGGAGAAGATCCTTGAATGTTTTCCTGTAGGACCCAACCTTAAACTTTATTTCCCTCTTGGATATACTGTAGAACTGAGCTCAAAAATGAATTCTTTGCAGGGGACCACCTCTAGACTAATCTAGCCAAGTTTGGATTTTTTTTTATAATTCTCTATTTTTATTTCCTTTTTCACATATTTCACATACATAAATTTCAAAGCATATAAAGAAGCAAAAGAAAAAATTCAAATCGAAACATCAAAGAGGAAAAGAAAAAAAAATACCACTAATAATAACATAGTAAAATAAGAGAACTTAATCTGAATATTCAAGAATGTTACAAACAAAAGCAGGTAGTATATAGCAAATCATATGATAAAAATAGTAATGGTGCATTACATGATACCCCCCCACGTCTCACAAAATTTCAAAGTTTAAAGAGGCATAACTCCAGATCCCTGTGTATGTCTGAAGCCAAAATTATACTTGGCCTGTGTTTTATGGTAAACAACTTACATAACTAATTAGAAGACACTATGTTATTTCATTCACAAGTTATCAATAAGAAACCCTAAAATTTGCCAAATTTCAAAGTTTGAAGGGGCATAACTCCAGAATCCCTTGGACCTCTGAACCAAAAATCGAACTTGGTCAGAGTTTTGTGGTGAACAAGTTACATACCAAGTTTGAAGACAATATATTATTTCGTTCACAAGTTATCAGTTGGAAACCATAAAATTCACAAAATTTCAAAGTTTCAAAGGGCATAACTCCAGAAAAGCTTGGACCTGTGAACCCAAAATCGAACTTGGCCTGAGTTTTGTGGTTACCAAATTACATAATTGATTTGAGGACAATATACATGTATTACTTCATTCACAAGTTATTGGTCGGAAACCCTAAAATTCTCAAAATTTCAAAGTTTGAAGGGGCATAACTCCAGAACCCCTTGGACCGCTGATCCCGAAATCAAATTTGGCCTGAGTTTTGTGGTAAACAAGTTACATACCAAGTTTGAAGACAATATATTATTTTGTTCACAAGTTATCAGTCGGAAACCCTAAACTTCGTAAAATTTCAAAGTTTCAAGGGGCATACCGGTAACTCCAGAACCCCTAGCTTGGACCTCTGAACTCGAAATCGAACTTGGCCTGAGTTTTTTGGTAAACAAGTTACATGTACATGCCAAGTTCAGTTTGAAGACCTTTTGTTATTTGGTTCACAAGTTATCAGTCGGAAACCTTCGGGGGATGGACAGACGGACGGAAGGGCGGACGGACACACAACTGAGGGTATCACATAATACCTCGCCACTACTTGTGGAGAGTATAAAAAGAAATATCAAATCTATGGATTTAACTGACTCAAACAACAGTTTCAGATGTGAAGATCTCTGAATATGTTTTCCTACTGGAAAAACATTTTTTTGTACCATCTAATGACTACCGTGGCTACGACTGGTTCAGTAATATCATAGAGGAGAACATCTGAAGGAAAAGTTTATGTCAGACAGTCCACATATAACATTTGTATAACAAGGGACTGGTTCAAGTTAGTCCAGTAATATCATAGAGGAGAACATCTGAAGGAAAAGTTTATGCCAGACAGTCCACATATAACATTTGTATAACAAGGGACTGGTTCAAGTTAGTCCAGTAATATCATAGAGGAGAACATCTGAATGAAAAGTTTATGCCAGACGGTCCACATATAACAGGGGATTTATTACAGCAGTGTAATTCTTCCTTTTGGAAGAAATGCACTAGGGTAGAATTTCCAAAGCATCTAATTATATATAATATTAATTGACCAATCACAATGAGGTAATGACCATGAATTTGATGGAATAAATATCAAGGTAGATATACAATAGGTTGTCTATATACCAGAAATTCTGCACAACAGAAATAAAGTAGGCTTACATGTACATACATGTACAGATACAGACTGATGGCAAAATTTCACTGTCTTTAGCAAGGTGAGAAGTACATATATCTCCTTCATGCATAACTCTGTCCTTCCCTGAATTTTGGCTTTTCTATTTAGACCCTTTGGTTATTTGTTCTCCATCAGCTTCTATGCATATTTCAAATTATGGATTTCCAACTGTTTTGATTCAATCTGAACTAAAGAGATATATGCTGTCGAAATGTGCATATGCAGAAACCAATTAGTAACTTCAATATTTTGTTATTTAAACATGATATGCATTGCTTGCACATTACTTCTAAATTTTACATACAATAATTTTCACCTGAAAAAGATGCTTCCAAGCCATGCATATGCTGATGAACAAAAATGTTTTTCCAATAGGAAGGTTTGCCGTGACGTCACAGATTTGGTTGGCAAGAAATCATGTTAATTAATAAGGGTCATAAAAATGTCATTTTCAATTCACTCGTACGAAATTGTTAATTGAGGTATCTTGATACTTCTTTTGGATCGAAATTTTTGAATGTTTACACTTTTACAGGATATTATTTTTTTAAATAAATTTATTTTCAATATCTATATAATAAGCGTTTTTGTAAAGTATACAAAATTCGGCAATTTTTACACTTTTTAAAACTGCATAAATTTTTTTCTAGACAAAATTTTTAAAAAGTAAATCGGCAGTAAAAATATGAAAATCGTAAAGTTTACTACACATTTTACAGATCCAAAATCGGATGAATAATGAAAAAATGACAAAAGATAAAAAATTCTTTTACATTGTTATAAAGTGGTCTTACTACGACTTTGCCAACCAAAAATGCTAATTTGCATATGTAAATTAGATTTTATGACATCACTAATGAGGTTCGCGAACCTTCCTATACATATGTCAGTGATATCAAGGTATCCCTCAAGGTAGTGTGCTGGGTCCAATTTTGTTTGTGATCTACATAAATGACATGCCAGATTGTGTAGAAGCAACAGCCTATCTTTTTGCAGATGATACCAAGATTTAAAAGGAGATAAAAACCCAAGATGACAGAAATAGTCTGCAGAAAGATTTGGATAGTTTGCAAGATTGGTCCAACACCTGGCTACTAAAGTTCCACCCAAATAAATGTAAGGTCATGACTGTAACAACCAGAAGTTCAAGTGCTTCTGCAGATAGAGAATATAATTTGTATGATGATATGGACAATGAGGTAGCCCTGCAAAAATCAACAAATGAAAAAGATATAGGAGTGTTGGTAGACGAAAATATTACATTTAGTAAACACATACAACAGCAGGTTAACAAAGCAAATAGTATTATGGGTTTAATAAGAAGAACATACACATACCTAGATGAGCAAAGCTTTAAATACCTCTTCCAAGCACTCGTAAGGCCACATCTGGAATATGCGGCAGCAGTTTGGTCACCATCTAAAGTGGGAGATATAGAGATAATAGAAAATGTGCAGAGAAGAGCAACTAGACAAGTACCAACATTAAAAGACATGGATTATCCGGGTAGACTAAGGAAATTAAAACTGCCAACATTAATATACAGGCGCCTACGTGGGGACATGATCGAAACATATAAAATAATTACTGGGATTTACGATCGAGAGGTAACACAGGGTTTATTAGAACTTGACTCGGGCACAAGGACTAGGGGAAACTCGAAAAAGCTGAAAAAGAAACACTGCAGGCTTAATGTTAGAAAATATTACTTTATAAACAGAATAGTTGAAGTTTGGAACAGCTTACCAGAATCAGTTATTTCAGTAAAAACTGTAAAACAATTTGAAATAAATCTAGATAAATACTGGGAACACCAAAACATCAAATATGATTTCAACGCCAAATTAGACTTAACACAAAGAAAGACCGGAAGTGACGAAAAATCGGAACAAATAGAGAATGAAGAAGAGGTGGATATAGTGGTTGATGATACCAGCGTCCACAGATGATCCTATCCTATCCTATAAATATGTCTTGGTGGAAAAAAGTCAGGGGGGATCGAGATATTTGTAGGAAACAAAACATTTTGACAAATATTCCTAGGGAAATCAATCCAGGAGAAAAAGTATTTCTAGGCAATCTTATCATACAGTCTAATGAAAAGCTATGTTTTCCACTTACAGCCATGTTTTGACAGATGCAAACAAATATTTTTGTCTACGTCTTTGAATAGGCTGTGAAATGAAATTGAAAGTAAAAATATGACACCTTGCAAACCAATACTGGATTAATACAAAGGAATCTGCATAATTACTCAATCCTTTCTTTTCACTTTTTATTAAAATACATACAAAATCTAACATTTTCAACTTTTATCAAGAAATTCCGAATCGAAAACGAAAGTAGGAAAAATGAATCATGTCATTCAGGAATTATGGTTACTTTTTGTTGTGTGCATTTTTCTTAATGTATTGTTTTGAACTTCAACTTACAATATAGTGTAATTGTTTCTTTCAATACTCTGTTTTGACTACAGAGAAATTGTATTTTTTCATAGTGTCCAGCTTGCCCAACAAAATTATTATTATTTCCCTTTGAATAAATTATAAGAACCAGAGCGTCCCGGTGTGCAGTTGAAAATTATCCGGTCCGCGAAACAAGGTAACATAAAGCTTTATTTGTTAAAAAACAAACAAAACAAAAAAAGAAAAAAAAACCAAACAACAAAAAACAATACGCTCCAAAATCTTTTTAAATCGACTAAAACAATGATGAACATAGATTAAGACATACATGCAATATATATATGATTGTACTTTTCTACATAATTCTCATGATAACATAAAACCTCCCATTTCATGTCTATATTTATCATTTTCATTTTATTTGGTCGAAAAATGCGAGAATTTCGACAAAAATAATAAAAAATGAAAATATCCGATACTTACATCTAGCTAGAAATGTAATTAATGACAGACTGATAAAAAAGGGGATATTGTTATATTAGTCCCAGATTAAGCAAAGTACAATTATAAAAATGAAATTATAAAAATGCAGAAGCAAAACGACACAATACAATACAAATGACGAAAATGTACTGCAAAAATGTAATCTATTGCATTTAAGACCGCATGATGACCTATCATCAACATGTAAAACAAGATAAACTAGACGGGCTGTCCGAAATGACAGCTTTTCCCGGTCGCATTTTGCAACCTTTACCATCCCCCAAAAATACCTTCAGAGTCCAAGATTCTTGCAATCTATTTGGAAACATTGATTTCTGTGTTTGTCTTGACAGTCACAAACTGGGACTGTTATGTTAGTAACATTAAACCACCAAATACTGAACACATGTAGTGGAACATACCACGCGCCCTCTATACCTTTGCAACTGATATGTCATTTTGGACCACCTGCGTAATAGGAAAATGACAATTCTATACCACCCCACCTTTCAAATCCTGCATAGGACCCCCGCCCTCAACGGCCAAATGTAAACGGACGATATTCCTATTGAGCATAGAGTAAATACAAGAATGGCATATGTATTCGCTGATAGACAAGTGATCACAAGTCGTCCCACAGGAAAGTGGGAATCAGGACACCTTAAGGGGAAGGATGTCACAGATTAATTTGAATAAAGATATGACATCTGAAAGAAATAAGATGGATCGGTTCCAGGATTTCTTTCTGGAGAATGAAGAAGATTTGGAAGATAGCACCCCAACCCCCAAAAGCAGCACCAGTGCTGCAATGCCCCGACCTGGTGCAGATGGATGAGACCACCCAACAGTGTCAAAATTGTGGGATGGAGCAAGTCCAGCTATTTGAGCATCAACCAAGGGAGCAGAAGACCAGCTGCTGCTACCCACACAATAGGAAGAAGGGGCAGTTCTGTAAGAGCAAGCCCGGGAAGGACGGTCTCTGCTGGAGGCATAATAGGCAACCAAGCAAGACGGAAGAGAAGGATCCCATCCCCGTCGAGGGGAAGATTGTGATCAAAGAGACCATTAAGACTCTCCGCCAAATAGCTAAGGATGAGGGTCTGAAGGGGGGTAAGTAGGGAAAACAAAGAGGCCTTGGTGAAGCTCATCGAGGAGAAAAACACCCATAAATTTGCCCGCCAGGAAGTCTTCAGCAAGAAGCAACTCAAAGCGCTGGCAAAGAATTGCGGCCTCACCAAGTACTCTCAGCTCAAGAGAGAGGATCTAATCCAGCTGGTCGAAGAAGATATCAAAAATGCTCCAGTCGAGGATGAGATCAAGGTCACCGATAGGCGGGAAGCTCTGAATGGCGTATTTGGCACGGTCGTCATCGAACCCGTAAAGTCGCACGACGTGACCACATTTCTCAAAGTAAGTCGGAGCACAATTATCACCACCATCTCAGATGCTCTCGCCAAAAAAAAAGAGATTAAAGGTGCACTTAGTGCTTCTAGCAGAAAGTGAAGACCAACCCCGCGACCGGTGAAAATACCTACATCACCCCTTACTTCCGATCAGCCCTGACTACCCTCACCCAATCATCCGACCTCTAATTGGAGATTGCCATCATGATGTAGAAGGTCAAGGAAATATGGCAAAGTACATGCGGGAAGGTAGTGGGTGGACGTTCGGACACATCGAGAAGCTAGAAATCCACCTCAACCAATTCAAGCCACTCAAGGGGGACTCCTTCATACCAACCGCATCGGCTCTCGCGAAAAAAAGCGATCATAAACGTGAAAAATGAAGATGATCGCTGCTTCCAGTGGGCAATGCTGGTGGCCCTGCATCAGGATGAGGTAGATAGCAATCATGCCTACCGCATATCTCAGTACAAGAAATGGGAAGATGAGCTAAAATTCGAAGGCATCGACTTTCCAGTCTCGCTCAAGGCGATCGATAAGTTCGAGAGGCAGAATCCCACCGTCAACGTCAATGTCTTTGGCTTCGATGGCGTAAAAAAAGGTGAAGATGAGAAAGAGGATCTTCATATCTACCCCATCAAGATATCCAAGAATATGGGCCCCACCCACGTAGATCTCCTCTTCTTGACTCGCGAAGGTAAGCAGCATTACTGCTGGATCAAGAGCCTCTCTCGACTTCTGAACTCCCAGGTCACAAATCACGATGGACAAGCTTACTTTTGCCGTAGGTGCTTGTGCCATTTTACCAGGCAGGATATCTTGGACGAGCATATGGAATATTGCAGCCAGAAGGATGCGGTTAGGATCGAGATGCAGGAAGAAGGGGCCACCAAAGCCTTCCACAATTACAAAAAGATGATGAAAGCTCCATTCGTCATCTATGCAGACTTTGAGTGCTTCACGGAGAAGCTCAGCACCTGCCAGCCAGACCCATCCCACTCCTACACGAAGGCCTACCAGCTTCAGCGCCCTTCGGATTCTGCTATTACGTGAAATATGCTCACGGTGACTACAAAGATCCGATCGTCTACTGCGGGGAGGATGCGGCCAAGAAATTCGTGGAGTGCATCGAAGAGAGGCAATCGGTAAGATATACAAGGAGACCAAACCCATGGTGATGACCGACAAGGACAAGGAGAGCTTCGAAGAAAGCACGCACTGCCACATTTGCGGGGATGAATTGGGAGGGGATCAGGTTTGGGACCACGACCATCCTACCGGGAAATATCGCGGCGCAGCACACAACCAGTGCAATCTGGATTTCCAGCTCCCGAAGCACGTCCCCATCCTCTTTCACAACTTGAGCGGGTATGATTCCCACATCTTCGTCAACGAGCTTGGATTCACTGAGGGTACGATCGATTGCATCCCAAATACCGATGAGAAATATATCAGCTTCGCCAAGCAGGTGGGAGATCTGGAGATGAGGTTCATCGATTCGATGCGCTTCCTACTCGGCTCGCTGGTTAAGTTAGCCAAGAACCTCACCCCGACCAATTCAAGACCGTGAAAGCAGGATTTGACGATCGCCACGAGCTGATGATCAGTAAGGGGGTATTTTCCTACGATTATATGGATGGGGAGGCCAAGCTTGAAGAGACTCAGCTCCCATCCAAGGAAGCCTTCTACCACCTCTTTACGCGGAGGGCATTACCGACGAAGACTACGCGCACGCTCAGAGGGTCTGGGAGGCCTTCGAGTGCAAGACCCTACGCGACTATCACGATCTCTACCTAGAAACCGACGTCTTGCTGCTCGCCGACATCTTCGAGAATTTCAGAGATATCTGCCAGACTCATTATGGGCTTGATCCTGCCAACTACTACACATCGCCCGGATTGTCCTACGACGCCGCCCTCAAAACCACTGGGCAAAGATTGGAGCTTCTTTCTGATCCAGATATGCTGATGATGTTTGAGCAGGCGACCAGGGGAGGGGTGACCATGATCTCTCACCGCCATGCTCAGGCCGATAACCCCTACATGGAGAGCTACGATAGCTCCGAGCCCACCAAGTATCTCACCTACCTCGATGCCAATAATCTTTACGGATGGGCGATGTCGCAGCCTCTTCCCACGGGGGACTTTGAATGGGTGGAGCCGGGGGAGATAGACCAGATTCTCAGCTATCCCGACGATTACGAATATGGCGCCATGGTAATGCGATCTCGAATATCCGCAGGATCTCCACGACGCCCACAACGACTACCCTCTCGCGCCCGAGACCGTAGAGATCGACAAAGTCCGCAAGCTCGTGCCTCACCTGGACAAGCGTGAAAAATATACCCTCTACTATCGAAATCTCAAGATGTATTTGGAGATGGGCATGAAGTTTAGGAAATGCCGTCGGATTATCAGGTTCAGGCAATCCCCATGGATCAAGCACTTCGTGGATCTGAATACCACTCTTCGCGCCAAGACCGACTCCGAGAAGGATTTCATCAAACTCATGGTCAACTCAGTCTTTGGCAAGACCATGGAGAATAGCCGGAAGCGCGTAGACGTCAGGCTGGTAACCACCAAGAAGCAGACCCTGAAGCTCGTGGCCAAGCCCAACTTCGAACGTCGAGTGGTCTTTACCGAGAATCTAGCAGCCGTCCACATAAAGAAGACCAAGCTGAAATTTGATAAGCCGGTCTACCTGGGAGCCTGCATCTTGGATATTTCGAAGCTTCTCATGTACAATTTCCACTATGGATTCATGAGAAAGATGTACGGTGATCGCTCGCGGCTTCTCTTCACTGACACCGATAGCTTGGCATATGAGATCAAGACCGACGACTTCTACCAGGATATCGCTACACACGTCCAGGCCAAATTCGATACGTCTTTCTATCCGGACGAGCATCCCTCTGGCATCCGCACCGGCGTGAACAAGAATAACCTCGGGATATTTAAGGATGAGTGCGGCGGCAAGGCCATGACCGAATTCGTGGGGCTCCGGGTGAAGCTATACACTTTCAAGGTGGATGACGGTGAGACCACCAAGAAGGCGAAGGGAGTCACCAAGAGCGTCATCAAG
>MJUU01026784.1:0-24529 GCA_002080025.1 Modiolus philippinarum
CGTTGTGGTAAGTAATAATGTTTGACTTTTATAATAAAAAATCAGTTGAAAAAAATTCTTGCATATGATTTGACCAATCTAAAAAAAATAAAAACAAAGGTGTATGGTTTTTACGAAATACTTGATATTCAAGGGGAAATCGTATATTTATATTATCCTTTTAACAATATATTTGTTATAGAGAGAGTAACTGGTGACGACCTGTCAGACTTACTAGAAATGTATAGGAATCAAAAGTGTAGAACCAGAGATACACGTCAGTGTTATGTATAACCCGTGTCATGCAAGCAACGTAAAAAATGTGAGTGAATTAAGAATTTAGCCCGTTTTACCCGTCTCAACTGTAGTGAATAACGAAACTTACATGTTTGCTTATTTTCGTTAGTCCCGTAGATAGTAGTTAACTATGGCAAAAAGCCGTAGGTTTTCAAAAAACGTTTTTTGAAAACCTACGGCTTTTTGCCATAGTTAACTACTTATCGCAATTCTTGAGATACTTTTATTGAAATTATAATACGATCCAGACCGTGTACCAAAAAGACACATTTTTGCTTGCTTTCTTAATTGTTATTCCTTTGGATCTATGACTCGATTACTACAATTTATATTATTATTTATGATACAGATATATTATTTGTACTTGCTCATATTTGCCTGAAAACTCGAGTGAAAAATAAGCTAAAATTTGCGATTTTGACCTAAAATGAAGTCATAATAAGAAAATAAGTGTAGATCATTAGATACACTATATATTAATTTAAGCCATACAGCTCATATTTCGGAAAATATTCAATAGAAGTAATAACAAAATACTGAACTCCAAGGGAAATGTCCAAAAGTATAAAATCGATAGGACTGACAAGATCGAGAAATTCACAGAACGACTGACAGAAAGCTGTTATATTCCTGACTTTGTAAAGGCATGGTGGGTTAAACCGGATTTTACGGCATGCCAAACCTCCCACTTGTATAACAGCCATCGGTACATACAGTTCTATAACCGATCTTATCCACCACCGGGGAACACCTGCCCAATTTTTTTAAATGGGGTTCCAAAAGGATTTTTTATTAATGCATTAGGATGAAAGGAGGTTTTGCTGTTCAATTGGATCCATAAAATGATGTAGTTTCTGTAAAATTGATGATAATTGTTAAATTTTCAATTGAATATACATAATACTATAGTGCCGTGAGGCTATCGTTTTTGATACATGTGTATTACAATAGGAGCCGCATGCCAATACAGCTGACCGAGAACCAGTAACTCTAACCAATATAGTAATGACTAATCAATGATATCTTTATTAATACTCCATTCATAGTAGCGATAATAATTTTTTGGCAATGCCATTCCTGATTATACAAAATATATAGATACATATACAAAAATTTCAACGTTTAGATTTTGCAACGATAAATTGTTTATAAGTTTCCTATTCATTATTACTCTCAACGGACCGATCAACGGACTCAGTTTTCTGAAGCCTACACCTCAACGGACCCATTTTTCTGTAATACCCCAATATCTTTGGAAGTACAGAAAATAAAGTTTCAATATTTACAAGGCACATTCCTCCTATAATGATCCTTCAGAAATTATACAAATGTTATCTGTTAATTCAAAAACAGCATTGAAAAATGGAAAAAAGTTGTCTTTGTTTACATTCTAAAATACTGAAATCTTTCAATGAGTAATACGCCTTTGTCGAGTGTTCTTTTGTGCGTATGATTCAGTATGTTTTGTTTATATATCATTTTCATTTTGTGACATGTGTAAATTTTTTGAAAGTAAATTTTGCTTATTGCAAGAAAACGAAAAAAGTCACTGACATTGAAGTGTTTCTTCGATAAATCCTCGTCAACGGACCCGAACTACTCCTAATCACGGACCCATCTACGATGTAACCACATTCAAAATAAAATCAACGGACAGGAGTCTCGATAAACCGAATGACAAGGGTGAAATAAAAGTCCACGCAAAACAGGTTAAAAAGCTGTCTTTAAACAGAGAACGTAGTGTGATGGGCCGACAGACAAACGGTCACAAACAGTCACAAGAATTAAAAAAAAGAAATAAATGAACTGCATGAGAGACCGGACTTACAAACTTGCTTTTTTTATTTTTTAAGAAAGTCAATTCTTTAAAATTGAGACCAACTTTTGGAAATATTTTACTTTGAATGACCAAGTCTTTCCATATAATAACTAAATGCAAATATCTGCAAATTTTAAATTGATACGTGAATATCTCATGGGGGAAATTTTTTGGCATAGCGTATCGTTTTTATTTCATAAAAACATATCACTGGCATCGTCCACTTATGTTTACAAAGTCCCCTCGTGTTTTCTAGCTTTATTTCTGAAAAAAAAAAACTTGGAAGAACAATTTTTCTGGAAACATATAAAATAAAGTGTGAGAACTTTTGGTTGTATATGTTTGCTGAAGAAATAAACTAGCGGAAACTTTAAGTTAATCTCAGCTTGTCGCCATTTTTTCCGGGTGTCGATATTTCGTGTATCCCGAGCCCGAGCCCGAGACGGTTTTCCCCGAGCTGAGAAACAAAAAAAACATATTAACTATCTTATTTTACGTTTTTCACGACAATTTTTTGTTTCTTTTCAAGTAATTGATATTTATTTACATTCTAATGGTAATTTGATTTACGATCTGTATTTTGTGACAATAAATAAACAAAAAACTATTGCAAACTCGGTATTTCGTGTATCCCGTCTCGGGAAGGGAAGTAATCACCTGGATGAAACCGGTAAAGTACCCAGAACCCCAGAAGACCACTTTCAATGAACTTATTTTTTAGTTTTCGTTTTCTACTTTATGTTTTGTTTTAAGTTTATTTTAGTTTTTTTTTCTTTTATTAGTTGAGTTTAGTTTGTTTGTTTTCTTTTTACTTAACTTTATTTTCTATTTTTCTTATTTGTTTACTTTTATTTATTTATTTATTTACTTTGTTTAATATAACAACTAAATATCGAAGTAACTTTCAATTTGAGCTGGATGGCCCAGCACGAGACATAATGGTACGACGAAAAAAAAACTCTTTAGATCCACCCACTAAAAATGTAAAAAAAGGGTGCCCCAAATAAATATCATAATATAAAGTAGTTGTAATTTTTTATTAATTTCCAGTAGGCTCTCTTTTACCAAGAAATTACCATCCTCACTCTTGTTGGGTCCGTCAAAAGTCTATGTAAGGCATCTGGATTAAATTGTTTATGCATCAATTGAGTATATATGAGAATGTTTGTGTCATTTAAATGGATGAATAAATGAGATGATTTTTTTTCTTTTCTTTTGCAATATATTCGGGTGGTGATACATTTTCAATATTTTTTATTTTCATATATGTATTCATGTATTTTTTCTTTAAATAATATAGATGCCAAAAGTAGAGCAGAAAAAAGTACTAAAGATGTTGACAACTTATATTTTATTGATAAATCTTGTACTGAAAAGGTTCATCTAAACTTCTGTAAATGTGTTCTATGAACAAGAAGAGGTTCGTCCAATATAGCCATACGGACAGAATTAGGTCGACCCCCTTTAGAAAAATATATATTCCAACATACCATAGCCTATTTGGCAAGACTTAATTCCAAAAACATATACCATCTCCATAAAGAAGCTTTTAATCTTACAAAATTACCCAAATCTGAAAAAAATATATCCCTGGTATACTCGAGACATTTCTCAAGGGATGTAATAGATGAAATGGAAACCGTTTCAAATGAAGCAGATGTCAGAAAAATAACACTAAAAATAAAAATCAGTTTCTCAGACTATTACAGTTCTATATTCGAAAGAAATTTAAATATACTTAATGAAAATAACAAACTTTTTCAATGCAAAAAATTATAATTTTCTCTAGACAAGAAATACTAGACAGGAATAAAAGCTCTGTCTTTGATAAACTGGAGTTTTCTATGTATCGTGTGCGTTTTTGTCACATGTACATTCACTCCATATCCTTTCATTTTTCCTATCTAGCTTCTGATAATTTTGAATTTCGAAAACTGATAAGTAAATTTAGAATAAGCGATCATTCTCTAGAAATTGAAAAAAGGTCGTTATTATAGAACTCCAAACGAACAGCGTCTGTGTAAAACATGCACCGCAATTGAAGATGAAAAACATTTTCTTTTTGTTTTGCAGAGAAATACTACTTAAAGACAATGATCCAAATTTCTTTATTTTGACATACGAACAAAAAATTAAAAACTTATTAAACCCAGCTTCCTCCCAAGAAGTAAGAATGTAGGTTTCTTTTTTTTTAAAGCAGTCTATGAAACTGAGGTCAGGTGATTGATGGACTGGACTCTAAAATGTCGAATGGCACTAGATACAAACATTGTGAATTCTTATTTTTAACATTATTGCCTTATCATTTTTATTTATTTATTTATTTGTTTTTTTGTCCAATCTGGCATTGGTACTGTACAAATTTAGGAGAACCAAATGTAACCGTTTATGGGTCAAAGACCGGTTATATGAAACCATTACATGTCTCTTGCTTGTCGAAGAAAATTGGTTTACTGAAACAAACTAACTGATATAGCGATGTTCAACATGTAACAATGAATTCCACACAAACCGGTGCAAGATGCCGTTTGAACTTAGTATGAGGTATCAGCAAATCCCATTGTTAAGGGACTCATGGTGACTTCTATATGAAAAAAACAACAATAAAAGCGTTGCTCAATTGCTTGGTTTTACCATGTATTTATTGAGACTTTTTACCGTCTATAATACTGGCGTTTGTCTCGCCTGCAGTGTGGATTCCCCGCCCGTGCGATATATACATTTCTGTTATTTAAAAATATTTTAAAAAGAAACTTATGAAAATAAAATAAAATATGCAGCAGAGATACGAGGGAGTAAATGACAATGAGATGACTATCTGACACGCAACGAACAGCGGGAACAAAACAAATGATGCTCTATAATGGTGCAAAATGATTGCAGATACAATGTAATTCTAACAATGACAAACATCCCAAGGAGTCAACAACATCGACATAAGATTCCCAAAGGTGAAAACCAGAATGCATATATGTATCCAGATTACACACAAAAAGAATGATATTTCGCCGGGTCCGGTGGTGTAATATATTGGAACATCCTATCACAACATGGTCCGTGAAGAAATCATAAATTAAATATACAACTGACCTCTACACTGTAACATTGTTAAAGGACAACCACAGACAGCTATTTGACCACAGGGGCTTGTTACAAAATAAAAATGATAGCTTCAAATCACTACTAAAAACCAACGTATTGTGTATTGATTTTAAATATTTTTAATTGTCGTGTCATTGATCCTGGCTGGTTTGTCAATCTATTCCTTGACAGTAATGATTTGAAGTTATTTTTTTTGTAACAAGCCCCTGTAATTTGACAGGCCTAAATAGCGGGCACTATGTACCATGCACGTGGTTGAAGATGCACTTTTTTATGTCCAGCTAGGCTTGTTTTACTCTTGCGCATCTATAGGTACGTCCCATGACCGCCAAGTCTTTCCCTCTTGGATTCACAAATCTTTCCACTTCCTCTTCGTGTATTTTTGGGGGAAGGGGTTCGTCTAACAAACTTCCGCAAATTATCAAAAACCTGTATTTAAAAAAAAATGCAATTGAAAATAATTTGAAAAATGAAATTATAAATTAATTCATTCTAATATGAATTCAGATTTTGATTTAACATATGTTGACCTTTCAATTTGTTTTTTGTTTGTTTGTTTTTGTTTGTTTGTTTGTTTTTTGTTTGTTTTTTGTTTGTTTGTTTTTTTTTGTTTGTTTTTTTGTTTGTTTTTTTTTTGTTTTTTAGAGCCTACATCAACTAAACAATAACTGCTGTATTTTGTTATATTATAAAAATAGAATAAGAAATGATTTTGAAAATAAAATAATGAAATAACGCATTGTTATTTAAAAAATCTGAATTTGGATTAAACATATGCTTTCTTTTCATCATTTTTAGAGGGGGGATAACTTTTGTATATCTAGTTCTTTAAGTTATATGTAAAATCCATTAAAAAAATACTATGAAAAATAAAATAGTGAAATGAATTATAAGGACTTTTCAATTCCTTTATTTTATTTTTTTTCTGGATACCTTTAGAATTAAAATGAAATGAATAAAGTTTAAAAATACATTTCAGAATTAAAATAATGAAATGTATTAGAAAAATTTCATTTTGCATATGCTTTAGTTTTTGTTTTTACCCAGGTAAATTTAAACAAGAGCTACTTCCCTTCCCGAGACGGGATACACGAAATACCGAGTTTGCAATAGTTTTTTGTTAATTTATTGTCACAAAATACAGATCGTAAATCAAATTATCGCTAGAATGTAAATAAACATCAAATTACTTGAAAAGAAACAAAAAATTGTCGAAAAAAGCGTAAAATAAGATAGTTAATATGATTTTTGTTTCCCAGCTCGGGAAAAACCGTCTCGGGCTCGGGCTCGGGATACGCGAATTACCGACACCCATTTTTTCCATTGTTCAAAATGGCGGAGCCAGCTCCGAAGAAGGCAAAGCGAGAAATAGATCCAATTTTTTCAGAGTTTCGGAAAGACCTTACGAAATTTGATTGGCTGAAGAGTGCAGAACAATCTTTCTTGTATGGATTAAACTCTATGGGTATTGGCGTATGGCATATTTATTTTGCTAGTGCACGTATATGTGAAAGTTTCTCCAATGCGACTTGTAAAGTAAGTCTATGCAAAGATGATGATGGTGTCGATAAGGTCTTTCATATATCCGAGATATTTCAACCCGGCATCATACATCTGACAAAGTATTTGGATGAAAGTAATCCACAAATTCCAGAAGATGAGGACCATCGGTATGCGTTGGAAAAGTTGCTTAAATTTCTTTCTGCAGGTTTGTATGATGTCTATGTATCTGGCTACGGTAATGACTGTAAATTGTTATTTCAGGGTTCTCATTAAGTTTTAGAGTAGGTGGAGGAAACTGAAAAGTAGGCGGCACTGATTTGAGGGCCAAAAGCCTGAACCGCTGGCCAACGGCCCGCGAGGGGATGAGTCCGAGAGGGGGGTTGCCCCCCTTTCGTGTGTAGGGGGTACGGGGGTCCTCCCCCGGAAAATTTTTAAAAATGTACATTGCAGGAGGCAGTGATTTTTCTAGCACTCGTCATTTTCGTATTTTACGAAACAGTTTTCAAAATGACGAAAGTTTTCTGAACCACTTTCGTCACTTAAAATTTTTTATTGTAAACTTTTTCTCCTTAGAATGTTAAGTAATTATATTCAGTGTCATATTTATGGCAAGTTTACAACCCAAAGCCAATTAAATAATTAATTATAAAGGTGATGTTGTTACAGGTAAATTGCTAATCCGATAATTATACAGGTAATTAACCATACAGTACATGTAGTTGTCAAATCACAAATCAGGTACAACCATTAAATATAATTTAATTACCAGGAAGCCATGAAATCATAATATTTCAAGTTATTATTGAGTAAAGTTTTAATTTCAACAGAATATTTTGCCGGTCCTACTTTCGTTTCTATCCACAACATTCCGATTGCGCATGTGCATTGATGTGCATAGATAAACGGCTTACAAGGTACAAATAAATTACTCCCAATTATATGAGACCAATGTTTGTTATGTATGTCTCAGTCCCAATTGAAATTAAATTAATATCCAACAAATTATGTTGCTTTGTGCAGCCTTTCCAATTTTATTTTGATTCAAATACTAGTACATAGTCGTTTCCGACCTAGTTCAAAATTACAACTTCTTTGTGATTTCCTCTCATCTTTCATTTTGCCATTGAAGAGAATTCCAACTAAATTTTGACGTTAAACATAACCTCTGATAATAAGAATGAAATTGTATTCCAAAGAATTGCCTACATAAGCTCAACATCAAAGCAGAGGACTGTAAATCATATGTTGCTATGATACACAGCATACGAAAAGAGCATCAAGGAAAAGGGGGAGAGGATGCTTGTACTTGTTTTCACCTGTAAAAAACGACCACAATTCGATTGAAAAATTCTCTTTGTATTCCCAGTTTCATTCTATATATTTCCCTATCAAAAGTTACATGATCTGAAATGTTCCTATAATATACATATAGACATCTTTTGTACTGTTTTAGTCTTTATCTTTAAAACATAGAGCTTATAAGAATGACTGTCGCTCTCCGCAAAAGTGACTAAAGCTTTCAAAATCCTAGAATAAACCCTGAGGAGGTGGCATCTGGGGCCTTTCTGGACACATTTTGATCTGGTTTATTTGTTCTCAATATGACATTTTTTTAGAAGTCCATTTTGCAAAAGAAAAAGAATTTTAAATCTTCAATGATCTTAGGAGTTGCACACAACCTATCCATCTAACTTGCTTGATTTTTTTGTATTTTGTGATAAATAAAGATTTTTTCCAACAAATTGTTCTTAAAAGTGATCATAAAACCCACCAATCTATAGTATGAGGTAGACTCGAATTTCCGCGTCCGACCCGACATTGGTTTGCATACTACATTATCATTTTAGTAGTGATTTTCTTCGGGTTTATTATCCAGATTAAATCTCATCAGAGATGAACTTTATCATGATCGGCAGCAGTCAAATGCCATTATAGGCCCATGCTGTTTAAAAACAGGAAATGCAAACCATTTATTAAAACTAGATCGATCGCGATTCCGGAATCGTTAGTGTTGGTGCTCCTTTTAAGAGGAGGATCATACGCAGACAAGACAAGACAAGATCATCACCACGTTTTTAAAAGGAATCGTAATCTAACAAATGTTTGAGTTCTTCACACATTTCCGTCTGAATTAACGTTCTTTATTCACTATGTTTTATAAAACAAACGTTCTGCTACAGTACTGATTTTTCTTTTCATGATCATACTGATTTTTAAAAGTGAAGTAGCCGGCGCCATCGTGTCAGTAGACGGCGAAATCGCCGGTCGCCGGCACTTAAGGAGAACCCTGAATTATATTTTGTATTTAAGCCATCTTCGCAAATTCGCTTGCCAAGGTTATGCACCATAGGGACCTGTTATGTGGACAAATTTTTTTTTAATTTCTTTTATCTTAAATTAAATCTGCCCTATATAGAGCTATTTTTCTCACCTGGCCAAAGGCCATGTGCGCTTTTGTCATCATTTGGCGTCCGTCGTCCGTCCGTCCGTTCACTTTTCACATTTTAATCTTCTCCTCCGAAACCGCTAGGCCAAATGGAACCAAACTTGGCAGGAAGCATCTGTACAAGGTCCTTTATAGAGTTTACTCATTTCGTCCCGATCCGTCAACAAACATGGCTGCCATGGACGATTCTTGTTTCTGATTAGCTGATATAGAAAAATCTTCTTCTCTGAAACCCTGAGGCCAAATGAACTGATATTTGACAGGAAGCATCTATATAAGGTCCATTATGAAGTTTCCTCATTTCTTATCGATCCGTCAACAAACATGGCCGCCATGGGCGACTCTTAATTGTGATGGGCTGATATAGAAAAATCTTCTTCTCTGAAACCGCTTGGTCAACTGAACTGATATTCGACAGGAAGCATCTATATAAAGTCTTTTATAAAGTTTCCTCATTTTGTCCCGATCCGTCAACAAACATGGCCGCCATGGGCGATTCTTGTTTCTGATTGGCTGATATAGAAAAATCATCTTCTCTGAAACCGCTTGGCCAACTGAACTGATATTTGACAGGAAGCATCTTTATAAGGTCCTAAATAAAATTTCCTCTTTTTGTCCCGATCCATCAACAAACATAGCCGCCATGGGCGACTCTTGTTTGTGATGGGCTGATATAGGAAAATCTTCTTCTCTGACAGGAAGCATCTATATAAGGTCCTTTATAAAATTTCCTCATTTCGTCTGGATCCATCAACAAATATGGCTGCCATGGGCGATTATTGTTTCTGATTGGGTGATATGGAAAAAATCATCTTCTCTGAAACGGCTTGGCCTATTTAACTGATATTTGACAGTAAGCATCTGTGACAAGTCCTTCAGGTATATTTATTCATTTTGTCCCAATCCATCAACAAACATGGCCACCACTGGTGATCCTAGTTTCTGATTGGCAGATATAGAGGTCTACTCCTGAAATTAATTTGCCAAATGAACTGATATTTGGCAGGAAGCATGGTTGCCATGGGAAATTCTTGATTCTGATTGGCTGGAAGCATTTGTTTGAGGTATTTTTTAAAAATCAAACTTATTTTTCGTCCCAGCAGACAACAAATATCACAAGGATAATTTATCATTGTACCAGGTGAGCGATACAGGCTCAGCCCTCTGAGCCTCTAGTTATTACAATCAAGCCTTTTATGATTTTGTTAAATTTACTATCCACATCCATGTACTAAAAAATCCAAAAGGGATGCAGGCTGCTAAGTTTTTATTTCAAAGTCTGCACAGCCCTAACCAGTAGTCCTAGGCACTTGATTTTTGGCATATGGTTGCATATATACATGTACACCCCCATTCCATGCCCGATTGGTGGGAGTGGCTTAAAACCGTGCAATAACTGTATGCAAATTTAGTTATTTGCACGGCTTAAAAAGTGCCATATATTTATTCTACAATTAGTAGTCAAAAACTTAGTCAGAAAAATTTTAAAATTGGTTTTATTTGATTACACGGAAATCCGTCAGATCCGCACATGTAACACTATTTGTTTTGAAAGATGTCAAACACTTGTATGTCTAATTATATTCTAGTCATAGGGGCACAGTAAAAATTCGAAACAGTATTAAAGCTAGCCATAGACACGGACCATTTGATTTTCAGGAGAAAAGGAATGGGGTTTGTATGCGGTGAAAACTTTATTACGCCGAAAAAAGGCTATTTTAGCAGATTGTTTCCTACATTTGGCAAAATGGAAGCCGGATTTTTTGGTCTATTATAATAGTTGCTAGCCAAATCAGTTTTTTAAAACTTTTTTGATAAAAATTAATGTCAGAAAATTTCAAGGCCTATTCTACAGATAATCAAATGGTCAGTGCCTTAACATGCTAATCTTACATGAATTCTATGCATTATCCTTCCATAATAGTTTTTTTTAAATTTGGGCGACAATTCGATCGTATGCTGTTTTAAACATAAATCCCCACAATTCATTCAGTCAGCATGTTATGCAAATACTTCCAACATAAACATTAAAGCAAGTCTGATTGGACGTCATGAAAACACGAGAGAGGTCATCACCTGTGAATCATGTTACAATAATAGACAAATCATATATAGCCCGCCTTACTCATTAACATATTTAATACACTCAACGCTTCACGTTTTGTGCATTAAATATTAGTTAATTCGTAAAAGGCGTGGTATATATATAACTTAACTTATAAAAATCGTACAAAACTCATTAACTTGATTTTAGCCAAAGAAATCTCATCTCTGTGGGTTGTTTCTAGAAAATCATGTGAAAGACTAATTTTGATTTTTGTCATGAAAATTAAATTTTCGTGGGTTGTTTCACATTTTACAGATTCGTTTAGATTGCAGGGTTCTGTTTCGTTCATTTCACACTTTACATATATTGTTTCCTTTTGCCTTGTTTAGTTTTGTTTCGCCATGTTTCGTTTTGTTTTGCTGTAATTCGTTTCTGTTCCGTTTCTCTTTTTACAGGTAACCAAGGTGTTCGCTCTATCAAAATGTTAACACTGGGTCATGTGTTTCATATTGTTCCCGCTTTCTATGATAGATTTTGTGTGTTTTTATACTTTTGACATAGCTAGAATAAATCCAAAGTTTCAACCTGGCGGCAATATGGCACCTTTTTCTATGAATTCATCTTTAGTTATGGCAAATAGATTGTGATTTTTATGCAGAAGGTTAATTAGCCCATCAAAAAGGGTGTTACAAAAATCTTGCATTAGAATTATAGTTAAATTGTCCTTTGGTGTTATTAAAGCATGTCAAATCAGCAGAATGTTATCTCAAACAAAGTTGTAGCTAAATTTAGTTGGTTTATAGTAATTTCAAAACACCTCATTTCCTCACAGTTTTAATTATTAAAGAGAATTTGTGTTGTAATATTTATCATGTTTAAACATGCTCATACTTATTGTGATCATGTCCATTATGATTTCTGCATTAAAAAATGTTTAGTTTGTGACTCCTTTAAGTGTAAGGTCTTTTATCTTCCTTAAAATTCATTCATCGTTTTTTATTTTATAGATCATTCAAGTTTACTTGAAAAAAGAAATTATGAGGGAAAGGAGGGAGAGTGGGCAATAAGAGTAGCTCAGCATTTACTATCCCCACTTGCAGTTGCAAATGGTTACACCATTGATTCTTTCCACAATTTGTCAAGAAATGCTATGCAATGTCCATGTGGAAAAGACGATGAATTGCAAGGGAAAATAGGAGATACAACATTTGGTATGTAAGAGCTTTGTTAAGTAGGTTACATGTTTATGATGTATAATTGTCTCGCCTGCAACGAAAAGTTGCGAAGGCGAGATATAGGTATTACTTACCAGCGGTGGCGGCGGCGAAGGCGTAAACTTTTTTAAATTGTTAATAACTTTTATACTGTAATACCTAGAAACTAGTTCTTTTGTCCACAGATACTTCATGATCAAAACTTTCCAACAAATTATAGGTCATATGACTTTGACCTCATTTTCATGGTTCAATGACTTTGTAAACTTTACTTCAAAGTTTTACATTCGAGTCACAGTTTCTCAGCAAGTATAATACCTAGGCCAGATATATTTGGTCTATTAATACATCTTTGAGGGTACATGCCAAACTGACACATATCATCAGACCTTGACCTCAATTTCATGGTTCAGTGACTTTGAAAAATTTGCTTCAAAGTTTTACATTCAAGTCCATTTCTCAGCATGTGAAGTTTCTAGGTCATTCATATTTGATCTATACCCAAGAGAAAATAAATCTGGGTTCCCACCGGGATTCAGTTTGGGATCCTACCGGGATTCCAACCGGAATGCCAGCATAGTTGCCAACCTCTGACAATGAAAAATCATGTCATGACATGACATGAGATACCAAGAAGCGTGTGAAAACGCGCAACATACTTTCGGTTTATTGTACAAAATTTTAAAATTTACCAATATAAACTCCCATATTTGTATTCAACATTTGCCTGTTTTGCTGATTAGAACTACCTGACTAGGTACATACCCGGGGTACATATTTAAAACAATTACAAGTTTGGTTGAATTTACAGGACAAATAAGGCAAAAAATTAGCAGAGTTCTCAGCCTGTCCTTGATGATCCAATTATTCAACAATTGTTTTGTAGCTGGCAAGGAGGAAATGGGCTTGGACCCATTTTGACAGATAGATGCAAATCCCCCTTAATCACGATCTCTTTCTTTGACTTTAAATTAATTCATCAAACTCAGAGTCCCAAATTTTGTTTTGGTATCCCTGATCCGGTACAAAAATATCGTTTTCTCTTTGCACTCGTCTCGTAAGTCGTCGTACCCAACCAAGAAATTTATTGAAACGATTTAAAATCAGCTGTTTCCCCGAATTGAAGTTAGCAATTTACCCTATGGTCATGAAAAGTCCAGAGAATCACGGGGATCGATAGCGCTAATAACCAAAAACATTCACAACGGGTGTGGAAAAGTCCAGAGAATCACGAAAAACGCGATATCGCTAATAACCAAAAACGTAAACAACGAAAAAGCGTGTAATGGCGTGTGAAGTTCTGAAAAGCGTGTACACGCCGTGTGACAAAATCTACGCGTGTAAACCGTTGAAAAAGCATGTGTAACACGCGAAAATCATGTGAGTTGGCAACTATGAATGCCAGTTGATCTCAATGGGATAAATAGTTTAGAGAAATTTTCTAAGTCCAATGTTTCTGCATTTTTTCCATAAAACCTCTATCTTGTTCATGTTCTGGGATTAATTTTTATAAAAAAATCAATCAATTCCACACAAAATTCTGGTTTTTGTTTTTCCATTTCAACCAGAATGGGATCCCAGCTTCAGACAGTTATCCCGGATGGGATCCCAGTTTCAGATATTTATCCTGAACAGGATCCCGGCTCCAGAAGCTTATCCCAGCATATCCCGCCAATTTCACTGGGATTTCATCGGGATCCCGATTTCAATTTCTCTTGGGTAGATACATCTTAGAGGCCGCATGCCAAACTGACACATGACATTTGACCTTGACCTTAATTTTACGCTTCAGTGACTTTTTCTTATTTTTGTATTTAACTTCATTTTTCTGCAACTATTACAGCTCGGCTTGCTGTATTTGGTATGTATGCATGTTTGGCCAGTTATATGACTGTCCAATACTTGTCATCTAATTAACCTTGACCTCATTTTCATGGTTGAGTGACTTTAAGAATATTTTTATAGTTAAGTGTCTTTATTAACATGCAACACACCTGCATCTACAATAAATAAAATTGTAAAGAAAAGTTTTTCTGACCTTGACCTCAATTTTCCGGTTGAGTGACTTTTATCATATTTTCGTTATTTTTATACCTAGACCAATGATATTTGGTATATGGATGAGTCTTGATGCAAACTTGGTTATATTCACTTGCCACCTGACCTTGACCTAAATTTGACGGTTGAGTGACTTTGAAGATATTTTTAAGATTTTGATACTTAGACCCAGGATATTTTGCATGTGGATAAGTATTGATGAGTACTTGCCATTTTCGACACTTGTTATCTGCCCTTGACATAAATTTCACGGTTGAGTGAATTCTTTATTATGATATGCCTAGATCAATGGTACAAAATGTATATGGTTTAAGAGCAGATTTAATAACATTTTGCATACCTTTCAATAATTTTCCATTATTAAGTCCAAATGTTTATTCAATCAAAGCTGTTTATTCAGGTGAGACATCTTAGTGTGTCCACACTTGTGTATGTTCTGTTTTCACTAGTAAACCTTTTTGGCTTATCTCCCCGCTTTTTGGTTAAAATAACAAACTTGCTCATTATAAGACAGATCCTCTAAAATTATCCATGAATCTGTAATATTATCCATATTACTGTAGAATTAGCCATGTGCCACGTGCCTGTAAAATTAACCATTACCAAGGTACCCTGCTGGGAATCACTCAGCTGGATACCTTTGATTTCACTGATGGTCACTCAGCAGGGAGCATTTGATCTTAACAGTAACACGGCTAATTTAACTGCAGACACAGGCTAATTTTAAAGGAACATGGATAATATTACTGTGACATGGATACATTTGTAGTTTTAGAGAATCTATCTAATAATTAGCCAGTTCCAGTTATTTTAACCAAAAAAGCAGGGAGATTAGCCAAATAGGTTAATCAGTGTTTGCTTCCCAGGCCAGTCATGCTTATATTCACTGGCGTCCAGGGCTCAACAGTAATGCTTGTCTGATTGTTCGGGACAAGCTTTAAATTCCATTGGACTAGTAACTTTGTCTGGGCCCTTGTCCCACGGTACATGTACAGTAAAGTAATATGATGATATTGTTATTCTTCTCCTTTGCCACTGAAACTTTCCGAGCTTTTTCTGAGAGACTAGTCATCCAAAACTCAATAAAACTTGATAGAATTGTTACCCACCATGAGTAGAAGTGTTTCTGAGAATTAAAATTTTCAAAATGGCTGTTATTGCCATGGATACAGAAAAATTCTGAAAATTTTTTAAAAACTTAAGCGGCATTTTTCTCAATAACTGCTGAACAGATCTTTATCAAACTTTGTTTACTTACTATTTGTATTAGGATATATTGAATTGTGCAAAAATATTGGAATTGCATGGTCATGTTGGCTGTAAACATGGCACCTTTGCACCTTTGCCATGAAAACAAAAAAAAAGGGAATTTTTTTGCTTCCAAATACAAATGTAGTTTTAAAGTTTGTATACAGTTGAACTTCGATGGCTCGAACTGCAATAACTCCAATACCATGGATATCTCAAAACAATTTTTGTTGTCCCTTCAGTCAGGTGTGAACTAGGTTCGACCTCGATAATTCGAACACCCTTCGAACTCAAACTGTTTTTACCAGTCTGTTGGGTGTTCGAGCTACAGAAGTTTGACTGTATAAGTAGGTTGTACGAGTATTTATGACTGAAGAGTTTCTAGAGTAACTATATTACAAAATGGCTGCTGTTGCCATGGAAACCAAAAATGTTAAATTTTGAAAGTTTTAAATTTTCTATCCAATAATTTCAAACATCACAGAAAGGACTTTTTACATGGATACTTCAGTTTTGAAATGCAGGAATTTTAATTCGATTGTCCCCTGACGAATTAAAGACGATATATTGTTATGTCGGCCCCAGACGAAGTTGGGACGACATATTGTTATTCTACTGTTTCTTTGTCATTATTATTTTTCTTTCCAATGATTTTTGTCCAGTTGAGTTCTTTGGAGATGTTTTGATAGAATTAAATGAAGGTGTGCAGAAAGTAAGATCTCCATGTGAACATGGTGAAGGTGTGCAAACAACATTTTTTTTGCAAAATGGCCTCCATTAATGTAGTAAAAAGGGAGAAATTAAACATAGGATAGTCATTATAATGAAGACATGTTGCAGTTATCTTTGTTGTGTCTGTCTGTCTATACTTCAGCTCATCCATCTGTTACGCTTTGGGGTACCCATCTCTTATTAGCAACTCCTCTTAGATCACTGAATGAAATTTAATGAAACTTTTACAGAATCTTCTTTTCATAATGCCATTCTGCACCTCTTAATTACTTTTCGATCTGAAAGATATTTTGGGATTTCCAAACTAAAAATGGACTTTGCCATTCTTTAACTCATCAAAGTTAACAAGCAGTTTCCAACTAGAAGAATTTTATGCAAGTTTCCCATGGTAATTATTGCTTGTACTTTATACATATATATGTGTGTTCTCCATTTCTTAGAATCTCAGGGAAGATACATTTGTAAGTTGTAACTAACTCTGGTACCCCCTTTAAATAAAGCATTATTATCATCATTATTATTGTTATTATTTTCATGATTATTAATATTATAATTATAGCACCAGGTATACATTTTATATCATACACAATTAGTTGCATTAAAGTAACAATACAGAAATAAATGCAATATATGTATTACAATTTGCTAATCAACAAAACATATATTCGCACTTGATATTGTCATTATTGTCACATACACTACGGCTCAGGACGGTTTTGTCAAATCCACTCGTCCACGGTGGGAGTGGGCAGAGAGTGGACAAACCTTTTGAACAGTGGATGTTATATACCATTTAATGTAGACATGTCATTTCTTTTGTAATAGAATCAGAATTTTCAACACTATCTCTGACCAAATGAGTTTAGGTCTAGTACTTATGAATTTTATAAAATCTGAAGTCAAATTTGAGTGGGTAAGAGTGGACTGCCCACGGTGGGCAAGTGGATTTGACAAAATCGTCCTGAGCTGTAGTGTATCAAGTGATTTTTGGGATCTGTTATAGGTCAAGGTCTTAGTTTCTTAGTTCCCGGCTGCAGCATTCCCAATGTCATTTGATTTTTGTCTCGCCTGCAATGAAGTCACGAAAGGGAGACATAGGTATTACTTGATGGCAGGGGCGATGGAGGTGTTAACTTTGCGTCAAAGTTTTCTGCTTAGGACCATTTCTCAGTAACCACATATGATAGAACATTCTTGTTTGGTCCACATGTTCATCGTAGGATGCCCATGTCAGTCTGAATTATGTCACATGACCTTGACCTCATTTTCATGGTTAAATGACTCCATCAAAATTTTCTGAGTAGTTCCTTTTCTCAGTACCTACCAAGGTAGAGCATATATATTTGGATTGGGAGCCAGTGACAGTCTGACACATGTTACTTGGCTTCTACCTCATTTTCATGGTTCATTGACTCCAACTGATTTGCGTCAAAGTTTTCTGCTTAGGTCCATTTCCCAGTAACCACATATGCCTGAACATCCTTATTTGGTCCATTCATTCGTCAGAGGCTGTCCATGTCAGTCTGATATATGTCACATGACATTGACCTCATTTTCATGGTTCACTGACTCCATCAAAATTTATTGAGTAGTTCCTTTTCTCAGTAACTACCACTAGTAAACCTATTCGGCTAATCTGCCCGTTTTTTGGTTAAAATAACTGGAACTGGCTAAATATTAGAAAGATTCCCTAAAATTATCCATGTATCTGTAATATTATCCATATTCCTGTAGAATTAGCCATGTGACACATAAATTAGCCATGTGCCACTTAAATTAACCGTGTGCCTATAAAATTAACCATTACCAAGGCACCCTGCTGGGTGTCACTCAGCTGGGTGCCTTTGATCTCACTGATGGTCACTCAGCAGGGAGTCTTTGATCTTAACAGTAACATGGCTAATATAACAGGCACAGGCTAATTTTAAAGGAACATGGTTAATATTACAGTAACATGGATAATTTTAGAGAATCTGTCTAATAATTAGCCAGTTCCAGTTATTTTAACCAAAAAGCGGGGAGATTAGCCAAATACGTCTTNTAGCCTGACCGACCGTTTGCTGGACCCCCCGGTTGAAATTTTTATACGACCGCAAAAATTTTGCGGTCGTATTATGGTATCATGCTGTCATCGTCGTGGTCGTCTCCGTTGGCGTCTGTGGACAGGTAGGTTTTTGCACGACAACTTTTGTTCCAGTGAGCAGATTCTTTTGATATTTTGTCACATTGATACTTACTACTAAATAAAGGTTGGTATTGATTTTGGGGGTTTCAGCTGTGACTGTTTAGGGGGATGGGGCCAAATGGGATTTTAACAATTTTATTTTATATTTTAATCATTTCTCATCCAATTATGATGGGGTTTCTTTCATTAAATTCCTTGCAAAAAATCTTATAAAATTGACCCCTCCCGTGTCCTTCTATCCATTACCGTTTTCAAGTTATGAGGGGGACAAAAATAGCCACGCCCAAAATTTTGAAACTTTTTAGCTCACCTGGCCTAAAAGGCCATGTGAGCTTTTGTCATCACTTTGCGTCCGTCGTCGTCGTCGTCCGCGTCGTCGTCGTCGTCGTCCGCGTCTGTTAACTTTTTACATTTTGATCTTCTTCTCTGAAACCACTGAACAGATTTTAACCAAACTTGGCAGAAATATTTAGCAGGTGGTCCTTTACCAGATTTCTGAAATTGGTGCCGATCAAAAATTCAAAATGGCCACCAGGGCCAATTATGTGTTCTGATTGGTCCAAATTTCAAAAATCTTCTTGTCAGAAACTACAATGCGGATTTAATTGTTACTTTGCAGGAATGATTGTTAGATGGTCCTGTACTCAACTTGTGAATCGTTTGCCGATCGGAAATTCAAAATGGCCGCCATGACGAAACTTAGTTTAACATTGGACCCTATGGGAAATTCACATTTTAATCTTCTTCTGTGAAACCACTTAACAGATTTAACCCAAACTTGGCAGAAATGTTAAGCAGGTGGTCCTTTACCAGATTTGTGAAATTGGTGCCGATCAAAAATTCAAAATGGCCGCCAGGGCCAATTATGTGTTCTGATTGGTCCAAATCTCAAAAATCTTCTTGTCAGAAACTACAATGTGGATTTAATTGTTACTTTGCAGGAATGATTGTTAGATGGTCCTGTACTCATCTTGTGAATCGTTTGCCGATTGGAAATTAAAAATGGCCGCCTGACGGAACATAGTTTAACGTTGGACCCTATGGGAATTTCACATTTTAATCTTCTTCTCTGAAACTGCTGAACAGATTTCAAGCAAACCAGGAGGCAGAAATGTTAGGAAGGCAGTCCTTTACCAGAGTCCATACTTGTTTACTGATACATGTATGTCCCAAATAGAGACAATGCTGCAAAACGAGGTTAGCTTAGCAGGCGGTGGCTGCTTCTCCAGTTAATGTTCCAAATGGAAATATAAGGTGGTAACCTCAATATTTCCATTTGTCTTCAAAAAGAATACACCCTGTTAAAATTTATTTTTTTACAGGTGTTGCCTGTGGGTGGCATGGAAAGTCTGATATATTGATGGATGAGGTACCAGTCGAGTTAGCTTCTTCAGAGTCTGACGATACATTGGCTGAAAATTTTTCTACTTCATCTTCTGCTGAAATAAAATCTTCAAAAAAGTTTTCAGACAGAGACATCAGTCAAATTATTGCACAAACAATTGTTTTTTCTTTTTACCAACGTAGGATAAATAAAGAGAAGTTGAAGAATTTTTTAATCCCTGGAATAGGAATCTCAACCAAAAGTATGGTTGGTTTTTTTTATGATTGTGAAGAAGATGTACTTCTTTTAACAGATTTATTGGATTTAGAAGTTAAATGTGGTTCAGAGTTAAATATTTGTACTGTTGTATTTCTCTGGTTGACATTAAATTACAGATTGTTTTGTTCAGGAATCACTGATGAAATGAAAAGATACAAGTCAGACTTTTTTATTGAAGCTGGTAAATTGCTTGATGTGTACAGGGATGAAGCTACAAGACCTGTGCATAAAACACAGAAAGAAGCAGAAGGTTACACTTTGCATAGTGGATTTAGTACATCAATGAAAAAAGGAAGAGCTAAGTATGAGCAAAAATACTATACATCCAACTATATTGATTTGAAATGATAACAGACCAGGGACGTTAACTAGTTCTGCTATTGCTGTACATGTATTATATTTTTATTGTTACTATCTGGCTTTGCTGTACATTTTGTTGTAAAGTTAGTTAACTGTGTTAAGAATATTAAAGTTTATTATATTTGTACTTTTATTTCTCTGTATAAAGTAAAGAAACATTCCTGCCCAATAAAACATCATATCGCACAGTTGATCATGATAAATCATCATATTGCACACTTGCTTTGATTGACATTTCCAGGCCACACCTCTTTTACACCCACAATAGATATACCACACCCCTGACGTTTGTCACCAGTGACTTAAGCCATGTCAATCAAATATAATAAAACAATTGTGGCACTTCTATACTTGATCAATATGGGGTTTAACGGAGCGCAAAAGATAATATTGAACTCGGGATAAACCCTCGTTGAATATTACTTTATTGCTCCGTTAAACCCCATATTGATCTCGTGGAAGTGCCATAATTGTATAATATTGCACGAAGCCATGCTAAGCAGAGTCTCTCACTTTTCACTTGATTTTGAAAAGTATAAAAGCAATTTGAATATATTTTGTAAAATTGAAGGGACAAAATTTACATGTAACTTTTGTATATTTTGGATTATTATGTGTATCATAGTTTTGTCTACATTTACAAAATGTATGAGCAATATGGCAGTTTTTTTTTGATTTCCCATTATAGCTATTTTCTTTCGTGGAAGTTTATCATGTTTATATTGTTAAAATCTTTGAATGTCCATTAAGGTTTTCACAGCACTGTTTTTTCATTATACTTTTCAAACATTTTTCTTTCCGAAATACTTATTTAGCTAGTGGAACATTAAATTTCACTACAATCTTCAGTTTTTCACATGAACACAGGTTATTTGCTAAAAGATGAACCCAACTTATACCAGTAAGTTACTTTAACAACATTTTTACATTTCATTTCAAAACTTTTTGCCATTTGCAGAATTAAATTAAAAAAATGAAAGACTCTGCTCAGTGCAATAAACTTTAGTAGATGATTCTTATTATCACCTGTAGCATTACTGTCACCATTATATCAACTGTATTTTGACTTGTATGATAAAGTAGTAATATAAATAATAAAGTAAGCTATCTGAATGAAATAGAATCAATACATATTGAGGTATCTTTTGTAATTGAAAAGTATATTTATTCATAATGTAAAGTATATTGTTTGAATGTAACAGAAATGTAGATTGCAGTTAGCAGCCTTGTCTGCCAGCCATTTTGGTTGGCTAAGCCCCATTTAAAATTATCCAGCATTTCTGCTGGTCCATTTACAGTTGAATTTATAGGTCCTTAATCGAGCAATGTGAAGTATGGTTAGTATTTTCAGGCCCTTTGGAACTGCTAGTTAAAGAAAGTTTGGTAATAATCAAGCAATTCAGTGATTTCTATAGAATTATTTGAAGGAGGGCAAGATTTTAAAGTTCTTTTTCATCATGTTTATACATCTTTACTAACATGATTTAGATTAATGAAATGAAAGTCTATATTTAGAATCTGTTAAATTATATTTTTTTATTTGTTTAATCATTATAAACTTTTAGCTTACAAGATGGATTGTTTAAAAAATACATATATTTACACATTATTACAAAAACAGGAAAACAGCAAACACCTACAATGGCCAGGAACTACAATCACATGCCACAATTTACAAGCAAACTGCACCAGAAAAACAATAATGAAAACAAGAGACAAACATAAATAACGATAGGAACTCGGGATAGCCGGACTTGGTACCGGCACCAGCAAAAGCCAGTGGTAGGGTTAAACCGGTTTATGGGTACCCAAACCTCCCCTTTCTCTATCCCGTTTCCCTATAGTATCATAAACACGCGAATAAAACCCAATACAGGTAGACTTCTAACTCAATGACCACTATCTTGGAACAGAAAAAGCATAAGACAAAACGTAATTTTGAAAGAAGGGTCAAAGAGTGCTCGCCGCTAAACTGCCAGCTAGCTCAAGGTAAAACACTGTCGCACTACGGAAGAAAAATCAAGCTCAAAACTTCCCGAAGGGTTTGGTAAAGAGTCTTCATGTATTTCAGCAGACATCGGCAGTATCAGTGAGAGGCCAGTATATATGTAAAGTCTTCAGGTAACTGGAATCCAAAGCCAATTTAATGGATTTGTTCAGAATATCTCGTCAATATCCACTATTACGTAAAGAATGTAAGTTACGTCCCAGTTTTTCTGGATTATTACACATGTTTTTATCATTAAAAATTATATTCGTGTTTACAGCATACATGTAAATTTTGTGTCAATACCGCATTGTCAATACTTTACATTGTACATATTTTATCACAATATATATTTATTTGATCATGTTGATATTAACAATTTTATTGAATGTCAGAATTCAGTGATTATTATTTTACTATCACAAAAGTGTTTGTTGTCTGTATGGATCTGTCAATGGCATTAGTGTTGTCTTAGACAGTAAGATTTATGTTCAAGTACACCTATCCATTTGAAATTTTGACATAATAATACCCCATAAAAAACAGATTTGGATTGATATTAAGTAGGAAATAATAAGCATTTTTATACAACCGCAAAAAATTTAGGTCGTATTATGTTATGTCGTTGTCGGCGTCTTATGTCTCTGGACACATAGGTTTCCACAACTTTTCTTTAAATGTGGTGAACTAATCCATATAGAATTTTGACATAATGATCCCTATTATGATTTATGGTGTGGGATTGTTTTTTAGGGTTTCAGCCCCTACCATTTTCTGGGGAGGGGCCAAATGGGGTTTTTACAAAATTTTTAAATATTTTTAACATTTTCATCTGATTTTGATGGGGTTTCTTTTATTGAATTTCTTGCAAAAAATGTTATAGAATGGACCCTCCCGTATGACTCTATCTATTATCGTTTATGAGTTATAAGGGGGACAAAAATGGCCAAGCCCAAAATTTTGAAACTTTTTCATTTTTTATCCGATTTTGATGGGTTTTTTTTTTCAAAGGATTCTTTGTGCAAAATGTAGTAAAAGTCTCCCCCAGGCATTTTTTAATTTCATTCGCCGTTTTCAAGATAAAAGGGGCAAAAGGGGCCTAAAAAGGCAAAATTCCAGGTTACATAATTTTTTTATTTTTCATGCAATTTTAATGAGGTTTTTTCATTAGATTCCTCTCATTGAGAGCTTTCAGTGGTATGTCAACAGATTTTTTCTATCTCTTACCGTTTTCGAGATAGAAGGGGCCAAAGGGGCCAAAAATGCGATTTTTGGGGCCACACAAAATATTTATTTTTCATCCAATTTTGATGGGATATTTTTCTTTGGATTCATCTCAGTTCCTTTCAGTGAGAGCTTTTAGAATTAACCAATTTTTAGCTCACCTGGCCTAAAAGGCCATGTGAGCTTTTCTCATCACTTTGTGTCTGTCATCCGTCCGATGTCCGTCCGTCCGTCCACAATTACAAAAAAATCTTCTCCTCTGAAACCGCTCAGCCAATTTTGACGATACTTTGGTGGAATGTTCCTTGGGTGATCCTCTTCCAAAATTGTGTCCATTGACCCCGCCCTGAAACCAAGGTGGCCGCCAGGCTAAAAATAGAAAAAAAGGGGGGATGAAATTTTAAAAATCTTCTCCTCTGAAACTACAAAGCCAATCCAAGCCTAACTTTACTGAAATGATCCTTGGGTAGTCCCTTTCCAAAATTATGTCCGACAACCCCAACCTTCGACCAATATGGCCGCCAGGCTAAAAATAGAAAAAAGAGGGGATGAATTTCAAAAATCTTCTCCTCTGAAACAATTGTTCAAATTTTAACCAAACTTTGCTGAAATGGTGTTTGGGTAGTCTTCTTCCAAAATTGTGTCCGGCATTTCCGACGCTTGACCAAGATGGCCGCCACAGCGGAACTTAGTTTAACATAGAAACCCTATGGGAAATTCATTAA
>MJUU01026788.1:0-23037 GCA_002080025.1 Modiolus philippinarum
GTTCTTAATGTAATCTTTTTATTTCCGTGCATTGTAGCTGTCTCACGTACTTGTTTTGTCTTTGTTTTTATATGTTACCGTTTTTGCCATGTCTTTGGACTTCGATTTTTGTAGTCATCGCTTCCCTTGTTCCTTCGGTATTCTACTGTCGTTGTTTTTTTTTTGTCAGATGTAAATTCACTCCATACCCTTTCATATTTTCCGATATGAACAAAGCTGCCTCTACATAGTTTTGCATCTTTTAATTATAAACATAATGTTTTCACAATAAAAGCGATGTAAGCCAAAATGCCTTTAGGGATGGCTGTTATATCCTTACGACTCGTTATGATATTTGTCACTTGGCTTAAAACGAAAATCAGGTACATTTATATCTGCAGTATTTTGCCCAATTTCCCAAACAAGCATACAGCCTGAAATTCAAATAAAACTGAACACATAATAAAACACCAGCAGGCACCTGAATCTGCAAAATAAGTGGGATGATACAAGTTGGTTATATGATTTTAGTTGCAAAAAGGTCCTTTGAACTTATTGAATGTTTGAAAATATATTTACTGGTTTCGATTCAGCAACCTCAATTTCACAGCCTTCATCTTTTTGCTTCATACAATACAGCGGAAGGAAATAGGAATATTTAGAAATACAAAATACTGTTATTGCTGTAAAATTTAGTTTCTGAATATGGCCATTCCGACAACTTATGTCTCTTCAGTGCAGACAAAAACAAAACGTTTGGAAGAATAGAAATCAAAAATATGTAAATACGAAAGAGAATACATGAATTCACACTCGCCATTTTGTCTTCAAATGACCTCATATTTGTCTCCGAATAACCTTTTGACGTCATGTTAAATCAAATTTTGAATTGTGACGTCATAATTTACTTCTGTGATGTAGGAATTGCAGAGGAACCTCTGTGAAATGAACATCAATGGCGGGCAAAGTGTAAATACGTCTATAAATAACTAATAAGGTCGAAAACGGAATGCCAAAATCAGCTGAGGACAGAGCTATGAACGTATGAGAAAATAACTATATATTTTTTTTTGTTATTTTGTCGCATTACTTTGTACGGATATATTCATTTATAAGCAATATGTACATTTTTCTCTTTGATCTTACTGACTGATATTCTCAGTATCTCCGTACTGACCTGAAACAAGAAAATATCACTTATATGACGTCATGATTTTATGACGTTGCCGATAAAAACAATAATGATAGTTTTAAAGGTCACTCGGACTCGCCGCGATACGGTGATATTTTCTGTCTCGATCTTCAAGACTACCGTTATTCTATATATCTGTTTCCTTTTTTTTTGTATTCAAAACTGTACATGCAACATATGTATATTACCATCTTTATGATTTTCTAACCATAATCACAACATTTTACAATAAAGTAGCTTACAATTGTAAAAGATAAATAATAATGTTTTATGATATTGATTTAAAATGATACTGAAGTTAAATAATGCATCGTAGTTCATATGAATTTAAATAAAAATTTTAGGTTGCTATTTTCCACTTGCAAAGCTCTGTACTTAGCAGATTGTTGGTTTAAAAGCAATCATAAATCCCCTCCAGGGATAAAAATAGATCATAAAACGAAGAATCAGGGATCTAAGAATTAGTGAATAAAGATTTTCCTACCTAAAGTTCTTTATAGTCAATTCGGTATAATTTTTTTTATAAAAGTATATAAAAATATTGGCAGAAAATCTATTGTTTCTGCATCAAATTTAAAGTAAAGTCGTTATATCCAACTCACTAAAAACTCAATGTTATATATAAAATAATACCGAAGTTGCTGTTAATTTGGATTCTGCATATGCGCATTTCGACAACTTAAGTCTCTTCAGTGCAGATAAAATCAAAATATTGGAAATCCATATACCGAAATATGTGTAAAGACTAATAGAGAACAAATTACCAATGAGATCTAAATAGAAAAGCCAAAAGGACAAGGCAATGCAAAAGAGAGATATTCCTTAGTTTTGAACAAAATATTATTAAGTTTAGATTCTGCAAGTTTCAAGATACAATCCGTTTTCGGGCCAGCACCGAAGTACTGGCCACTGGGTTGGTGAATGCCAGCGGGGGTTGTATAAATAAAATAAAAGGTACAACAGGAAACGCCTATTAAAAATTATAATTACATGCCACAATATGCTAGGGAACTAAACAGGAAAACACAAACTAGACAAAGACAAACGTAAACAACGAAAAGAACTCGGGAAAGCCGGACTTGGTACCGGCACTAGCAAAACCCAACGGTAGGGTTAAACTGGTTGATGGGTACCCAAACCTCCCCTTTATCTGTCCCGTTTCCCTATAGATAAGTAAGACTGAATTTCAAATTGAACAATATCGAATTTTATATGTAACTTACTTTATGGTTTATTCAGATTCCGAAGTGGAAATCATTGATTGCCTGTCAAGGTGAAAAGATGGCACCATATACCTCGAGTTGATAGATTGTGCAATCTTGGTGATACGGCAGACATCGGCGATGAATTCTACTATATCATGTCATGTAACTTTTATTTTATATGAAAGATTTCTACCATTATATTGTAGAACTAACGCTTATGCTATTAAGTTTAATTCTGTATTCACAACAGAAATAAAGTGTACTTACAACAATTGTGTACATTTATAGAATTTATATTATTGAAAGTCAACTCTACTACTCTGTAAATCTCAATTTTCACTAGTTTTCAAGTGACTGCTTGAGGCCATGCAAGTGGTGTGTTTTAATCTGGATTACTGTTGGACTCATTACTGTTCATTTAGACGAAATTATGCCTTCACAGGGAATTAAGTATCCACAAAATATGTTCATTAAAATGAAAATTATATTTTGTATCTATATATTACATTTTGTGCTTCAAAGATGTCACATTATATATTGTACTTCAAATCTTCTCTGAAAATATTTTATTTGTATCGTAAAAAATGATGTTAGTGAAAGTTTATTCTGACTCCTGGTTTAAGAACTTTCGGTTTATTTGTTTGATTGCTTGAGGTCTTACAAGAAGTGTTCTCGTGGGGTGTCAAGTGATCACTGAATATGATCATTGAAATAGTTGAAATCATATGTTGTCTTCGTTAACTATCTTTTGTATTTCAGACATGCCATGTAGATGTGAATGAAGAATATTGTACTGTGACGAAAAATTTCAGCTTTCACAAATGCATAGAGTAAAACAAATCTGATTATGTCGAGAATATGAACATAATTATACAAAATTGACTCTATCAAAACTTCACAAATCCGCTTGAACTTTCCTGTTTTAATGCTCGGAAACACAGTCCAAACGAGATTGCAAAGAACTGTAATGCATTTGAGATCGTAATGCATTCTTCAGAAAAATGAAGTCATACAATTATGTTAGACTGGCAAATGTATAAAATTAATATTTTGAAATATAAGAAGACTACTTCTCTCTATTTGTATGAATAAAAAAAATTGTCACTTGTCTACAGAGCCAACAAAAATCTAATTAAGAACAGAACACTGGTTCATGTCAATATTCAGTTTTTATAACCATTCTTACTGCAATGTCCCAACGTGTTAAAAACGCGTTTCTTCTTTTACCAAAGTCTGTTTATTCTACGAAATTAATCTTTATTTGTAGAGACCCCTGTTTTGCTTTATCACATTAGATTTAGAGAGTAGATCTGAACTGTAAAATGTTGCAAAAGTTATCCTTATCATGAACTAATTAGCTTTTATTTTAAATGTATTTCAACTTGTGGTGTAATGGTGTATTGCAATGTATGATACATTGATATATATATATATAATGTGGCTTTTGATAAAAAAAAATACCCTCAAGAACTAGAGATAAAGGAAACCTCATGTACCACTAGATATACATTTATTATGGAATTACATCTAGAGATCATCTCAGGAACGATTTAAATTTTTCTAACATGCACATTAATATCCCCACCTTTACTGCTTCAAGAGTGTATATTTCCAATAGATTCGATACGCGAGAGCTAGCAGACTTTCTCATTAGACATAGTTATTTCCTTGGCCGCCTTATTAATCAAGGCTAAAAAGAGTCTCATGCGATCATTAAAAAAGTTTTTTCACAGATATCAGTTTTGCGAGCTGTTATTCAAGATTCATTTTTTCACTTAAAGCTGGATTATCATTTCTTTTTGCTCTCTAAGGCCTTTAATGTAAATTCTAAAATCTAAGGATTAACTCCCTCCATCGTAGTTTTGTCCTTGGCTATATTTGATATCACTGATTATTTGGATTTCGTTTGGTTTTATGCATTTTAAACATTTTTGAAATTATGGATTTCCTTTGTTTGGGTTCTAGTGCTGCTGATGAGGAATTAATTTCCGAAATGGCCATACAGCTCATTAAGATTGTTGCAGTTGTGTTATGGCCTCATGTTCATTTACTCCATATCCTTTCGTAAAATCTTCAATAGCAATAGCTGTTGAGTTGCTACTTGACACATCGCCAAGTGGAGGTTTTCTTTTAAAATTGTCTTTTTACCTCATGAACTTTGGGCCTTTAGAATTATTTTGGGTTAAGTTTTTATAACCCCATTTAGAAATTGCAGTATAAATTGGGTAAAAATAATTTTTACTCCCGTATGGAAAACATTTCAATTCTAATTTCAGTTGTGTTGTACATTTGTTAAAGAACAACTATGGCTGATTTTTTTTTTTGTAATATATATTTTATTTTTTTCTTCATATCATTTACAAATCTATCCACAAAACTGTATACAATATTTTAACAAAAGAAATTACCTTTTTTTCTGTCCAATTTATCAAAAATAATAAGATAAATAATAAAAATAATAATTACATAATAATATAAGTAAATAAGATAACATTAATTAATAAATAAAAGAAAGAAAAAAATAAATGATACTAAATCAAATCATTTTAAAAATTAGTTTTACCGGTCACTAGCTTCAATTACAATATTTTTTTATTTTTGACCATTTTTGCTAAATAAAATTGGCTTTATTGTTTGTGCATAAAATTACAGAGGCCATGTCAATTTGTAATAATATCTAAGCCACTCAAAGGCTTCATTAACAGAACCTTACTCTGCAAATATAAATATATCTTTTCATAATCAACAAACAAGTATGAATAATATCATCATACATATAATTATTTGTACCTAATATAATATCTTTTTTGACTGGATAAAAATTTATGTTGCACAATTCTTTTAAAATTTGACTAAACTTTAACCAAAAAGTTCTAACATAATGGCATTCGAAAAAGAGGTGAATATAAGTTTCCTTTGTTTATGAACAAAATGTACAAAGTTCTGTCGCACTATACTTACATTTCATAAGTAAACTATTTGTTGCTAGAATACTGTGGAGTAATTAATATTGAAATGCTCTGAGGGTGGGGTCTTCAGTTACCATACTAGGCAAACTAAAATAAAATTCCCATTCCTCGTTTTAAGGTTCTAATTCAAGTTTTTGAGTCCATTTTTCCTGAATATTAATGGGGTTTTCTTTCATTTTCTCTATGAAAAGTTTATAGAAGTGTTTTGGAATTTTGTCTATTGTCTTCATTAATGTTATATTACTTTCAGTTATTGAATTAGATTTAGAAATATTTTGGGAATTTAGAATTTGTTTCCACTGATTTGGTACTGCATGTAAAAGTCCACAGAATTCCAAGAAATTAGTTTGTATGTTGAACTTTATAATAAATTCATTAAACTTATAAAATTTTCCATTTTTTTAAATTGAATCATTTATAAAAAATACTTCATTTTTAATAAAATTTTTCCAAATAAACTGTTTTCCCTCCAATTTTAATATTATCATTAAAAAATAATGGTTGAGACAGAACTTCACTGGGGTTGTTGGAGCTGTGACATGCGATTCCTGCAATGTGGTCCATGCTACAAATACATCTTGCCAAATAGGATTAAAATCTTTTTTTTTTATATTTGTAACTGCAGATCTAGGGAAATGCCAGATATTGTCATCACCATACTTTTCAAGCCTATCTGCTAATAATATCTTCCAGGAAGAATTATTTGTCGGATCCAATATCTTTTTAATCCATGATAACTTAAGTGCTTTTATAAAAGATTGGATATGTGGCATCTTCACACCACCTTCTTCATAATTTGAAATAAGGATATTTCTCTTGATTTTATCTCCTCTTCCATCCCAAACAAATTTAAATAGTACAGATTGCAGATCTCTGAAAAATTCCACTGGTGGGTCTGGTACAATGTAATACAGAAAAACATTGAACAAGAATGGGTAATGCTAGAGTTTTAACTTACCATAAATAGTTAAATTTCTAAAAGACCAATCACTTAAAAGATTTTTGATTTTCTGTAACTTTTCATTATAATTAACTAAATATGTAATTGTTTTTGTTAAACAAAATTGAATACCAAGCACCTTGAAATTCCCTGAATGATTCCACATAATATTTTTGTCTGTATTTAGTTCTAAGCCACAGCCCCTTCTTGCCGCAATTCATACAACTTGTGTTTTATCAAAGTTTGCTCTCAGACCTTGGGATATTGATAAATTACCTGTTTGGCTGATTTTAATGTGCGATAATATTTCGTGTCAAGACTGCAGTGCTAATGAAGTTGAATATGCAAGCAATTAACATTACAATTTTAATTAGTTTGTTTATTTCAAGTCCAGGGACAGAACATTTTCAAAACCTTGTAAGAAAACTTTGATCAATACAAAGAAGTATCCCCCTCTTCCATACCTCTGGCCTTAGCTGATTTTAGCTTTTCTATTTATAACTTATTATTACTAATTTATTTACTGTCAGCTTTACAAATATTTTGGTTAATCTTTTCCTTCCTAAATGTTCTGATTTAACCTGCACTTAATAGATATATGTAGTCGAAATTGCCATATGTAGAATCTAAATTCTCAGTAACTCATTTAGATCAAGCGAATGACTAACTTCACAGACTTTATTAACAAGTTCGAAATCTGTTTGCAAGACTATTATTCTTTGTTACATACATTTCAAGTGTAAATTAAAAAATTATAATTTCGTTTTTGACTCGCGCAGTAAATTTTTATCATAGTTGCCTTTTTACGATCGTTGGCTACAATAAAATGCAAATGGTACTGTGATGTGCTGTAATATAAAAATGTATTATCGGTCCATATTCATATCTTGTGATATTTATTAACAAAACATCTGTTCATAACAAATCTTTAAATTCACGCCGGAAAAGCCTTTTAACTTTCAAGTACTCGTATATCCATACCGATTTGTTTCCATTGTCTTTTTGAAAACGTATATGGAATGATCAGGTTTCAGTCTCGATAGAATGGTTGTACTCTAGACACTTCTTTTGAGGTGTGTTTTTATATGTTTCCTATGGAATTTCTGGTAGATGAGACTTCAATTGTGTTCAAAGTCTGATAGTACTGTTGAATGACAGACTTCTTGAAGTTTTAAAAGGTCACTTTAACAACTTTATAATTCTTTCATTGAATTTTGCTTTAGCACTCAATAAAAGTACATATAGATCGTTTCAATAAGATTTTTTTAAATGTTTTTTTTATCAATTATTGTAATATCTAAACATTAGCAAGGTATATCCCCGCACACAAATAATGGGTCTAATGAATCCTACTAAGAAGTGAATTTTGTTCTCTGATTTATTTATTTTTGAAGTAAATAACAATATTATTAATGAAAATTAAAGTGTTAAAAGATTGAATATAAATCTTGACTTTTATTATTATGACATCACAGTGGTTTTTACGTTTATTTAGAAAATTAATATTGTTTCAGAAGATCAATTCATTAGTTGTCAAATTCTTATTCTTACAATTACACAATGATAAATTTGGCGTCATTTTCTAAAATCTGCTTTCCGGTCAACCGCGGTCGGTGATTTGTGTAATTTATAGGAGAGTTGTTATATCGCAAGGCAAATGTACGAATCAGTTCATTATTTGTAAGATTTGTCTGTTCTTGCATTTATTTAGTGCAAATCAAATATGACAAAAACAAAATAATAAAGGTCCATATATTGCTTTGGACTTTACATACCTGTTTCGTGAGAACAACATAAAATATCTGTTATGTACAATTACAAAAACAGAATAAAAGCAAACACCTACAATGGCCAGGAACTACAATCACATGCCACAATTTACAAGCAAACTGCACCAGAAAAACAAAAATGAAAACAAGAGGCAAACATAAATAACGATAGGAACTCGGGATAACCGGACTTGGTACCGGCACTAGCAAAAGCCAGTGATAAGTTGAATTTTGTAGAAATTATAATTTGTATTGTAAGTTTGTACAAAGTACAATTTGTACAAAATTAGGATGTACAAATTATAATTTGCACAAAAATTAGCCTAAAAATCACTTACATCATGTACAAATTTGAAATCGTTTTCTTATTTTTTTTCAAATGATGAAATTAATAAAAAAATATATATAGCAAATGACGAAATTAATGAAAATATGCTTTATTTTGATATAATAGAGCAGATAAGTAAATTTGACTAAATTTCGTATTTTAAATTTCTATTGATAAAAAGTACTATCAGAGCAAGTCATAAACCATGACAATGGAAATTATACACATGAACATAACGTCATTTGTACAGGCCAACTTTCATAGATCAGACATCATTGGACTGACGAAAACAGTTTGGGTCAAGGCATTTTAAACTACGGAAACTTAGCATTTAGGACAAACAATTTTTTTACACATCCATTGGGTGTGAGATTGTGCTTTTGGTGCGACCGTAGCTCCACTGTAAGTGCGTTTTTGCAAGCGACATCGATTGATATGTTATATTCTTTATATGTTCATTCTTCCGTCCAACATAGGCATCCGTTAAGTGGGGACAACTCTACAATGGAAAATACTTACTGTGGTATCCAACAGAAAAATCTCAATTATTAACTTTAATAAGATCTATTCATTATTGATTATGCAGTCCACAATAACAGTAACTGCCTTTGTGCTGTTAAATCTAAATCTCTAGTGTGTATACAAACTAAAAATACAGATATTTAAAATATATTTGTATGAAAGGACGCTTGTTGCAGCACATTTTCGCACAGCTTTTAGTCAAATTGTCTAATGTGCTCTGTTATATTAGAAATATATGTTTTCACTAATTTCATCATTTGATAAACACATTTTCATTTTTTTTATTTATTTGAAAGAAAATTCAGGAAATGATGTAAAATTTGTACAAGTTATAAGTGATGTATGGGCTAATTTTGTACAAATTGTAATTTGTATAAGCAAATTTTGTGCAAGTTGTAATTTGTATAAGCAAATTTTGTACCAATTATACTTTGTACAAACTGGAAATACATATTATAATTTGTACAAAATTTTTGTACAAAAGTACAACTTGTACACAACATATATATATAGATTATCAGAATTTAAGTTGCTTTAAAAAAAAATGAAGATTATAATGAGATAATATTAATATGAACTACATATATATAGTTTATTTTGTTTTGAAACAATATTTTAAACACACAATTTCATTCTCTAATCTAAAAGTGCTTCTTCTTTTGCAATTCTTGGGGATTTATCTAGCTGTAACAACAGTCATAAAATAAATATCGAATCAACATTTTCATTTAATTGGTTATTTGCTATTGAGAGCTTTACCAATCGTCTGTTTGGATTCCTTTAAATGCATAATTTCCTTTTCTTAGCAGCAATATACCTACCTCTCCAGCCTATGGAGTGTACATTTCACAGTTGATTCGTTACTTTCGAGCTTGTAGTTTGTACAGTGATTTTTTGAACAGAGCAAAAACACTGTCCCAAAAGCTGCTTAGTCAGGGATTTGTTCAATCTTTGTTAATTTCATCCCTCAAGAAATATTATGGCCGTCACCATAGCATCATTGAAAGATATGACGTGTCAGTATCCCAAATGAAAGTGGAAATTTTCAGCTAGATTCACGTCTTCCCGGATTTGACTTCCGACTTTGACATTTTCCCGGATTGAATCAGCCACAGTGTGACGGGTGCTGTTAACAGAGCAGGACATGCTTACCCTTCCAGAGCACCTGATGTCACTCTCAGTTTCACTGGAGTTCACACTGTGAGTGCCTTTGTTCTGAATGTTGTGGTTTCTGGTTCTGTGCTTTGTGTCTGTCTGGCGTCATTGTTTTCTGTGTTCTCGTATTTGCCCTGTCTTTGGACTTCGATTTTTGTAAATTTCACCCCTTTGTTCCTTCGGTATTCTACTGCCGTTGTTTCATATATAGACCCTATTGGTTTCGGTTTATGGTTTTCCATTTTTTTTATTTGGTCTGCACTGGCAAAAATAAGAGACATACATGGGTATTCACAGGAAAAAAATGTACAGTAACTTCGATATTAAGTTATTTATTATTAATAGATGGATGGTACTCCTGGTTGACATTGACCAAAACAACGGCAGTAGAATACCGAAGGAACAAAGCACAAGATTACACAAATCAAAGTCCAGAGACAAGGCAAAAGCAAGAACACCAAAAGACGGAAGACCAAAGACACCACATGCCCATAAAACACACGAACATTACATATACAACACAAAAAACTAAAGCACTAACAGTGTGAACTCTCAATAAACAAGAGTGACATCACATGCCCCGGAAGGGAAAGCATGTCCTGCTCTGTGCACAGCACCCGTCACGCTGTCAGTGGGTCAAACCAGGGTAAAGTCAAAACCGGTAATGTCAAATCAGTGAAGACGCGAATCTAGCTGAAAATGTCAGTTTTTATTTGTGACACTGACATTTCATATCTATCTATGATGTCGTGGTGACGGCCATAGAATTTCTGAAGGGACGAAAGTAACAAAGGATGAACATATCCCTGACTCGGCAACCCATTAGTCATTACTTTTCCTCGCTCGATAACTATTTATAGTGTTTCATTCATTTAATGGCCTCTCCTAAATTTACAGCATCTTTGGTTTTTTAGAAACTTGCAATGCCTTGATTTTCTTTAAACAAAGAAAAATCTCTGTCATGCAAAACTCTGGTCTCACCTCATTATTGCTTCCCATTTCGATCCTATCGTTTATTAGCTTTCTATCAGCTTTGGTTTCAATATTTCTAACTGATTAAATCTCACATAAGTTGTCAAAATGATCATCTGCAGAAATTTAACGTAGAGTAACTTCTATAATAGTTACTGGATTGCAGTAACTAAAATTTGAGTTAGTGACACTGCCATCTGAAGAAATTAAATAGTACAAGTTTTCATTAAACATAATATTAGAAGATCAACATGCGGCCAAATAATATTGAAAGGAACTGAATAGCTGTAATGTTTTTTCATGAACATGATGGATGCGGGGTTAATCATCTGGTTAATTTTCTTACAACTGGCGTCATCCAACCTGACAAAAAGACGCATGAAAGACAATCACAACATATAAACAACACAGGGAATCTTTTTAAGGAAAACAAACAAACTCCGCTCTTAACAATTCATGGACAAATCGCAATGTACCAATGAACTGCACAAAAAAGTAAAAGACAAAAGACAAACGTAAACAACTATGGGAAAGTAAGTAAGAACCGAACCGTCAATCCAAAACGAACAATCCAAGGACAAATCGGAAACAACAAAGAAACATCGACACAACCAGAGTACGGTACAGAAAACAGAAAGAATAATGAAGGCACACACACACAAAGATGAACAACACTGTCCCAATTAAAAAAACATGGGTGAAATCAGGTGCATCGGTTGAGTAAGCATCTCCTGCTTCTAATAGGACATTTGTGTTGAACATGTCAAATCCGGTAGTGAGGTCATATCCGGTAGAGGAAACAACAATTAAGCTTTAAAATGGAAAGATCTGTTGTATTCCTGGAAATAGATATCCCAATACAGTCCACAAGATTGTGATGTCGACCGTAAAACGTCTGGAGGAATAACTTGAGGTTTTTGGAAATCACAGTATTACCCTTGTTTAAGTAGCCTTTTTCTAATCAACCGGGCTCTATCAGGGAAGTCATTGTATCGACCAAAGTCCCTTTAATAGCGAATAAGCTGGGAGATGTAAACTTTGAATGTCGGCGCTGTTGGGATGTTGCTACAAAGAAAGGGGAAGTCATCGTGTTTGTCATAAAGCTTAGTTTGAAGTTTACCTATTTTGTCAATGAAAGTCACTGAATGAGGCCAATTTGGGAGTGTGTATAGTATCCTTAATATCGAGTTCTTTTGGACAGATCAGATGAAGAAAATCACCAAAGCGAGTTTTGATTAGTGACAAAATATCATCTATATAACGGAAGCTAAAGTTGAAGAATTGGGCCAGTTTTTTATCTTTATTTTGAAGAATAGTGGAGAAACAGATCGGCTAGAAGAGGTACTCAGTTTTTGCCTGTTCCAAACAATAAGCGTATTTGGACCGTACGCGTGCGGTCCGGACCATACGAGTATATTTCGAAATACCCCTATGGTCGGACCGTACGCGTATGGTCCGACCGTAAGCGTACGGTCTGGCTATTTCAAAGTCTTGCGTGTTCTTGGATAATATATCAATAAATAAATATACCGTAAACAGTATTATTAATGAATTAAGCTCTTATGTTTAGAAACAACTTAGATTTTCTAAACATCGTCATTTTAAAGAAAATAAGAAAAAATAAGAATTTACCGTAATTATTTTTTGTAGTTACCTTTATGAAATTTATATAATTGAACGTAATTTGAGATAAAACAATAAAAAAAAAACTAGTGTTTCGTAAATGATAAATAGAATGTTAATTGAAATATAAAAAATATATTCTTCTTGTCTGAAAATCCTGAGAGAAAAAATCATTGAATGCCACCTCTAAGAAACAACAAAATTTTTCCAAATTACCGGAAAATGGGTGCAAATCTCTAAGTCTTTTAACGGGACAGCTGAATAAATATTAACAGCAGAGATAACACAATGTTCCAAAAAGTAATATCCCTGTCCACGAACAAAATTTCTTAACGTAAAAATGAAGTCTATGTTTCTCCTTAAAAATGTGTGTGAAATCGTGAAAATATATTTTTTTTATTTCATTCTTTTATAATTTAATAGCAGTTATATTTAGCAATTTATTATTTTTATAAAGACTTATAATTTATATGGATTTCAGTGGTAGCCAATGCTATCAGTATTGACTGCAACTTACTTCTTTGTTTGAATAACGAATGTAGTATCTGTCACTCATACGGTCTAAATATACGCATATGGTCCAGCTCGTGGCAGACCGTACATGTATACTCATACGATCCAACCGTACGCGTATAGTCCGACCGTACGCGTATGGTCCGACAGTACGCGTACGGTCGGACCATATGAATATACGCATACGGTCCGGACCGTACGCGTACGGTCAAACTACGCGTATGTTCTGGAACATGCCCTTATTAATTCCGATAGTTTGTTGAAAAACAAGTCATCCAAACTTGTCTAATATATTGTCGATTAGAAACGCAAAACATTTGGAAGATCAAGCGGGTGTATCGTTCTTTGTATTGGTATTTATCTTATTTTGATACCCAGTACAAAGAAGGAAGATCTGTGTCTTCATCTGTGTAAACAATTATAGGAACTCGGAACAACTGGACTTGATACCGACTTTAGCAAAAGTAAGCGGTACGGAAAAAACAGTTTATTAGTACCCAAACCTCCTCTGTACATGTATAAGCTTTTAAAAAAAGCTTGCTGCTTTTCAGTTTTTTGATTATTTTACTTTAATAAAACATTGTCTATGTATATGAATGATAATGTGTTAGTAAGGTTGGCTGCAAAGGTAGAATATTTGATGCCAACAGTGATGAAAATCATCTTTTTAGACCTGTTTACATCGGAAAATCAAGCAAGGTCTACGGCTGGATTTGAACCCCTGCTTTGTTGTCATCTATTGCAACACCGCCTGCACTATGTCCAACGCCCTGGCTCTATATACACTGTTTACAATGGATAATGGAGACAAATGCAGTAAAAAAAAACTCTGAATTTAAACATTTGCTTGGGTTTATGAAAACCTCCTGCAAATTGTGCACATGCAGACTTTATAAGTCTGTGCTCAATACCAATTTAAACCGCGATGACATTAGGCAATTATCACAACGCTTTTAGGATAGCGGCTCAAAAGGCGAATACAATTTCTTTAATTTTGATGGAAAGAGCGTTGTAGATTACATGGTAAAATTATTCTATTATGTTAAACCCTAAATTACAATTTGTCTATGTTTTGTAGTAAACAATTTACATATTAAGTTTAAAGATAGGATAATATTTCATTCAAAAATTATCAGTCGGAAATCCTAAAATTTGCAAATTTTCAAAGTTTCAAGGGCATAACTCCAGAACCCCTTGGACCTCTGAACCAAAAATCGAACTTGGTCTGAGATTTATAGTAGACAACTTACATACTAAGTTTGAAGACGGTATATTATTTTGTTCACAAGTTACCAGTTGGAAACCTTAAAATTCGCAAAATTTCTGAGATTCAATGCGCATAACTCATGAACCCCTCGGACTTCTGAACACAAAATCGATCTTGGTATTAAAATTTATAGTAAACAAATTACATACTAAGTTTGAAGACCTTATGTTATTTCGTTCACAAATTATCTGTCGGAAACCTTCGGGGGACGGACGGACGGACAGACGTACGGACAGACAGACAGACGGACGGACGAACACATGACTGAGGGTATCACATACTTCCTCGTCACTACGTGTGGCGGGGTATAAATACAAATTAAAATTACAATTTAAAATTTTATAAAAATTTTGCTGTCAAAATTGACCAGCTTACACAAAAACATTCTAAAGATTTGAAATAATCAAAAAAGCGAAATGAAATTAACTGTCCAATCCCTAAAATTGAAATAACTAAAAATTATGAATCTCTCCTTAATACAAAAGATACCACAATAAACACAGAAAATCCTTATAACCTTTGTCATTTAGATTTCCCGTTTACTTGCCAAGAAGTAAAAAGGGGTATCTCTCATTTGAACACTGGAAAGTCACAAGTGCCTGGTCAAATTCTTAATGAATTTAACAAAACTGGTTTCAGTACATTACTACTAACTATTGTTAAACTTTTTAATAAAATTTTACATATCTGTTATTACGTCGATTTATAAATCGGGTGATCCAAGTGATACTTATAATTACCGTGGCATTAGTATCACAAATTGCCTTGGAATACTTTTTACTTCTCTGTTTAACATGTAGATAAGTTTCAGCTATTTAGCATTTACCAAGGTGGATTAAGGACAAATTACAGAACAAGCGATCGTATTAAAATCACCTATTAATACGTTTATATAAAATGGTAAAGAAAAATCGTGCATGTGCTTTGTCGACTTTATAAAAGCATTTGACAGTGTCTTGAGATGTGCCATGCTACAAAAACTTGTACATAAGGGAGTAAATGGTAATTTCTTTTAATATAATTAAAAGCATGTATTTAACTATCCAATATACCATTCTCAGCATACCTAGGGGTTAAACAATTGCGGGCTGCGCCAATTCTTTTTTATATTTTCATAGATGACCTCGAATCATATTTTCATACAAGTCATAATGATCCTTTGCAATTAAAAGACCTACATATAAGTCATTTATTTTGCAGATGATTAAGTTCTCTTTTCAAAATACCCTGCTGGTTTACAGCACTGTCTACCAATTAAACAAATATTGTATTGAATGGAGGCTGTCCATGGACATCAAGAAAACGAAGATAATGTGTGTATCTGCTAAAAAGTATAAATTTCAAACATTACCATGCTTTTATTTTGGACCAAATATTATTGAACATACAGACCAGTATAAACATCTTGGCTTACTTATAGACAACTACGGTAAATTAATTGTAGCAGCAAGTGACTTAGCACAAAAGGCTAGAAAAGCATATAATAGATTAAAATCAAAGTTACCGCAATCAAGATATTTTTCAGAAAAAACATGGATGAAACTTTTAGATTCAATGATATCACCTATTTTAAAATATGGATCTGTAATTTAGATCTCAGATTTTAAAACGAATTTGGAATCACTTTATAAACTCTGTTTTGAAAAAAAAAACACAAAATATGATATTCAAAAAAAATTCTTGGTTTTCATGGAAAGTCGTCAAGTCTTGCTATGCATGCAGAATCAGCAGCATACCCAATGGTTATTAAAATATATAAGCTAATATTTCGATATTATGAAATACTTTCCAAAATGGATCAAATGTCTGAGACTAGCAATTTATTTCAGCTGTTACACGCAGCCCGTCATTATGACTTGTCCATTTAAAATGGTAAATCGCCATCATGGTGAAAAATTATAGTCGAGTTACAAAATATGCTTAATTTACCATCTCCAAATGTAAGCTATTTTGATTTCTCAACAGCGTTACATAAATATTATGTGAACAAAGTAACGAATGAATTGAACAAACAATTCTGGAAAATTGAGATTTTACAGCTAAGTTTACAAGCTTTCGAAATTCAAAATCATTAAATACATAACATTTCTAAAACCATTCGGTCTTTATTTACAAAAAAAAAATAGAATAAGTTCACACTTTTAGAAATTGAGACTGGAAGATACAGTAAACCTATTACTCTCTTAAGGGGGTAGACCTGGGGAGGCCTTAAATTTTCTACTCGTTTAATTTTTTAATATTTTCAGTATTAAAACTACACATGTTCATGTCGACTTTAAGCAATTTTCAACAATTTTTATCGTCCCGTTTTATGTGTAGTGGTCATCAAAGATACCCTGTTCCCTCATATTATTTGGTCCGTTCAGGATTGTGGTATATAAAATTGGCTCTTATTAAATTTGTATTTGATATAAAATTATTTCAAATGCAAAATTCTGAAGTTTAGACATGTGTGAAAGTAAGCATGAATAATGATAGTAAATTTAACTAGTCTGTACTGAAATACATGGGTATTCTGAACAGTATAGGCTGAAATTTTTGCTCTATTTTGATCCCTTTTAAACACTTCTTGTAAAAAATTCTGTCGTTGAATTTTCACCAAAAACTGAGAATAAAAAGAAAACTAGTATATGTAAGATATATTAAAATTTTAGAAAATTCTACCGTCCCATTGTTTCTTAATTTAGAAAAAAGTGTGTAAAAATCCATAAAATTGCTGAATCTGTGCTATAAATTACCTCCCTTGGAATAAATCCGACTTTTACATATTTTCATTATCTTTGGACAGCATTGCAAAAATAAAGAGTCAAATGCACTCCTTATAAATAACTGGATGTTGTTTATTTGTTTTCATGACAACATGAATATTTATTTGCTGTGTGGATTTTGCTTTACAATTTAAAAGATTTGATCATACCTATTGTAATGATTCTATTTGTTTGAGTAAGTACTAAAAAAGTGAAAAACAGAGTTATCTCCTCCTACCCACGGTCTACCCCCTTAAATCATTTGAAGTCTCTCACTACTATCTTAATCCACCGTGTACTGTTTATTGCCTCTGTCTGTTACTATTATTTTTATTATCACTATGTCTGCAACACCTTATATATTTTTGTGCGGTTATGCGGATGTAAACTTGGATTCTATTGGTTGATTAACCACCTGCTAAATAAGCATGTCCGCCATACACAACAAGAAAATCAACAATCGTGATAATGTAGTGTTTAACCTGGGCCAAAGTCATTCAATACGTACATATAGGAATTGAACATAAAGACAACATTCACAAACATGCAGTATGAATGGATAAATAAACATATTGCAATTTAACATAGTTTACTTCCACGCAATGTAACAGTAATTTCAGCCTAAAATTTACATTAAAAAATTAAAATATGAAATACATCCATACTTGGAATAGCATGTAAATTATATCAAATATTTTATCTGTATTCATTTTCAAGGTTTTCCACTGAATGTATTACGAAAACGTCATTTTTTTGTTCAATCTTAATACAACTGAAAAATCAATAAATCATTCGGTTGTGTATCGTTCAGGTTGCTCTGTCAGTCGGCATAGCCTTTATGTGTAGAATCGTGTAGTAAAATGTAGTTCATTTTGTTATTATCTTTTTTTAGTTAAAAGCAAACTCAGGTTCGTATAACCGCACAAAATGTCATCATGCACTAAACCAACTAACATGATTAATTAGATAGTGTCGAAAATTGTTGAACGGTGTGGCCTGTCAGCCTTACCGTTCCCTAATTTTCGACTAAAGTCAATACTATTTCAGAAATTATGTACAATGTCAAAAAACAATAATCAAAGAGCAGATAATCCTGTCTCTTTGATCATCAAGGCCAGACTTACTGTCACAAATGCACTGCATCTCTTTTTTGATAGATACTACTTGTGGGTAAACTGCTAGGACTGAAGATTAAATCATCAATACATCACGAGAACTTCATCTCTCTTCAAGAAACATGAATGAATAAGTAATCACCATTTGGGAATCGCGGATCGGTTTTTTGACCCGAAACTTAACGACCCAACAGGAAGTTTGACCAAAGTTAAAAACGCTTCTCGGGAGAAGCGGCAATAACTTAATAGGATACATGACTCAATAATGATAAGTTTTTCATTATTCAAAGGTCATACCGGTATCCAAGGAGTTCATTAGGCGATGAAAAAATAATACTGATATAAATTTAACTTAATGCATGACTAAATGTGATAAAATTTGCATTTATATGATACAAAAATATAGCTTAATAACAAGAAATCCTGTTGTTTTATTTTGCTTGTGATGACATCAGTTTGTTTGGAAGTCAAAAGAAACAGCTTCTTTTAAAAGAGTTACTATAAATATTGTCGGAAAGAGCTTTATTGGAAGGATTGCTCTACCATGATTTTTCGAACTCGTGTATCAGCTAAACGCATAACTCGAGGTTAACCGCAATTACGTATTTAGAATTGATTTCAAACTACAAAAATACTTAAATCAAAGTCTAGATAACAAAATCAAATTAGCTGAATTTTTTATCTTCACACTGAAAATTTTTGAAGATCATCAGCGCGTTGGTGTATTGGCTAGTTAATTTATACAAAAAACTGTATAATCAGAATAAGGCTAACGAAATAATCGAAATATATGTACCTGTCAATGGATCTGTGCAATGTAATGAAACATTTAGAATTTTATAATATAGTCTTAAAATGTATGGTAGATACATTCTTAGAGTTGACAATTCACAATTATGATTTTTTAGTTGTCATTTCAATTGTTATGGCGTCGTTTATTTCTGTCGTTGCATTCACTTCAGTTGTTGTACCATCGTATTCACTGGCTGTTACATTTACTTCACTGTCCGTAACATTTACTTCACTGTCTGTTACATTTACTTCACTGTCCGTAACATTTACTTCACTGTCTGTTACATTTACTTCACTGTCTATTACATTTACTTCACATTTACTTCACTGTTACATTTACTTCACTGTCTGTTACATTTACTTCACTGTCCGTTACAACATTAAAGATTGTTAGGGAATCAGTGGTCACCATATCTTCAGTAGTAACAGCGTCTGGTGTAGTTGTTGCAGACTCGGCCTCATTAAGGTAATTCTGGTAAGCAGTTGCATCTAAAAAATGTGTAAGTCTTATCAATGCGCATTATTTTAATATTTAAATTACAACCAAACGGTTGAATTAGAGCCATTTTTGAGTTGATGATTTTCATCTTTTTATACAATACATACCTGAATATAATAACTGTAGAGAATAACTGTAAATTTTCTTCTGTATATGACAATTTCGACAATTTATGTCCCTACAGTGCAGATAAAATGAAACATTGTAAATCCAGAAATCGAAAGTAATGTAAAGCTGATGGAGAATAAATGATCCAAACGTTCTAAATTGAATCCCAAAATCGGCAAAGGACAGAGCTTTGTATAAGGGAGATATTCCTTAGTTTTCACCATAATTTTGTAATTTTGATATTGAAAGTTTCCAAATAAAAATTTTTTTTCGGGCCAGCACCAAAGTACTTGGTTGGTGAGTACTTTTGGGGTCTCACAATCCACCAGTAGTGGTATCGACCCAATGGAAATTAAAAGCAAAATACTGAAGTAAATTTACTTTTTGCATATGGCCATTTCGACAATTTATGTCTCTCAGTTCAGATAAAATTAAATCATTGGAAATCAAAAGTTGTATAAAAGATCGACACAAAACATTTTTTTTATACATGTCATAATTTCTGAGACTTTTAGGTGTAAGTATTGTCGTGTATACCTTACTGTTGTTATATTTTAGTTTTGTCATCTTCGAAGATATTTGTAAATCAAATGTGTCCATGTAATTGTTTTTGTCTTTATACAAAAGAGATTATTAGATGCTTTTCAAAATGTTATCGTGCTATTGTTTTAGGGTTAGAAAAGTAACACGTATAATTGGTTTCAATTGAATTTGCAAAAGACTTAGAAAATGATATTAAGCATTGAACTATTTAACACATCTGTTAATACAATATTCAAGTGGCAGTGTGACGGCTACCATGCATGGAGCTGCTTACGTTTGCCTTTTTGGGACACATGAGGAGGTTTGTACTGATAATGCTGCAGTTTTGTGACGTTGTTCATTTTTTGTTTATTTGTTTTGTCTTTGTAAATCTGTCTCAATTTGTGTATATCTGAAATAGCATGTTTTGGGATTTTTTATTTTACAATTTTTCCCTGTTACCCTTTTTCTTTCGTATTGGTTTACGGATTGTACAAAAAGTATTTAATTTTTATTTAAACAAGTACAGATTTAAACTGCCCTAAATTTTGTTACGTTAGTCTGTTATATACTGGAAGCAAAGTATAATTACATTCTAAACTAATAAAATCATTTCGTGAAAAAATATTGTCAAAACAACCAAAATTTAAAAGATACGTATTATCTTTGGTAAGTTAATTTTAAATTAATCAATACACATGGAGAAGGAAAGGAAACAGAGAGATAGCAAGCCGGATGGATTATTTTCTTATATCAAGTGATATAAGACCTAAAATATTATCTTCAGATATAAGGCCTGCTGCAATTAAGTACACAGATCACCAAGCAATATCACTAAAAATAAATCATACATCTGATAACAGAGGTAAGGGATATTTTAAACTCAATAACAGTATTCTTGCTGATGAGAATTACCAAAAAATGGTTATTGATCTTATAAATAAATATAAGTTACAACCTTTTAATAAAGATATAACAGTTCTTTGGGACTTATTTAAAATAGACGTTAGAGAAACCACTGTTAATTTTTGTAAATCCAGAGCAAGAAAACAAAGAGACAAAACAAAACAACTAGAGCAAAAATTAGAAACATTATACAAGATTTTAGATTTAAATACTGATAGGTATCCTGAAGATACAAAATATATCTCAGATAGAATAAATTTATTGGAAGATAATTTGGCAGATTTATATTCTGAGAAAGTAAAAGGGGCTCAAATTAGATCAAGAGCAAAATGGATAGAAGAGGGGGAAAAAATACAAAATATTTTTGACGCTAGAAAAGTCAAGACAAATAAAAAAGAATATTACTGCGATAAAAAATGAAAGGGGTATATTGCTAGAGGAGCAAAGTAAGATTTTAAATATTGAAAGGGCTTATTACGAAAAGCTATATACTTCACAAAATCCAGACAAACAGAAAATAAAAGAATATATAGAAGAAACTACTATAGGGGGGAAACTTTCAGAAGAGCAAAGCAGTAAATTGGGGGGTATTTTAACTATTGAAGAGTGTACAAAATCTGTATTTAGTATGAAAGCAAACAAATCTCCGGGTATTGATGGTTTAACTGTGGAATTTTATCAAACATTTTGGGAACATCTAAAACATTTTGCAGTTGATGTTTTCAACAATTGTTACAAAAATAAAGAATTAACAACTTCACAGAAAATGGGTTTGATTACACTTATATATAAAAAAGATGATCCTTACAATTTAGATAATTATCGTCCTATTACTCTTCTTAATGTCGATACAAAAATAATTGCATATTCTTTAGCCCAAAGAATAAAACCAATTCTTCATGATATTATTCATAGCGATCAGAATGGCTTCATTAGATCAAGATACATAGGTTTCAACATTCGTCAAATACAAGGTATTATTGATTATGCTGATAAATTTAATGTTGAGGGGGCTATTTTGTTTCTAGATTTTTCAAAAGCATTTGATTCTTTGGAATGGGACTTTATGTATGAATCCCTGAAAAAGTTTGGATTTCAAAATTCAATTATAAAATGGATACAAACTCTATATACTGATATAAAAGGTTGTATTTCAAATAATGGATGGATATCTAACCCGTTCACCATCAGACGTGGGATCCGACAAGGGTGCCCCGTCAGTTGCATAACCTTCATTATAGCAGCTGAAATACTAGCTTGTAGAATTAGACAAGAAAATGATATTAAGGGCATACAGATTAAATTAGATGGTAAATCTCATAGTGTGAAAGTTAGTCAGTTGGCAGATGATACCACTGTTTTTGTTAGATCAAAGAATGAAATTATCAAAGCTTTGAATTTAATTGAAACATTTGGATCTCTGTCTGGGTTAAAGCTAAATCGTAATAAAACTGAAGGGATGTGGATTGGGAAATTGAAACATTGTAGGGAAAAGTTTGGAGATATAAATTGGTCGACTGGTCCGATTAAATGTTTGGGAATTTACTTTGGTCATAATAAGCAGGAATGTAATAAACTTAACTCTGAAAATTTTTTCCTCAAATCTGAAAAATTGTTGCATGATTGGTCTAAAAGAAAATTAACAATGTTGGGGAGAATAACAGTAGTAAAATCTCTTGTTTTGCCCAATATAACTTATGCTGCTTCTGTGACAGTACTTGATAATTATTATTTATCAAAGTTTAAAACATTGATATATAAATTTATTTGGAATAATAAGCATGAAAAGGTGAAAAGGACAGTGCTATGTTCTGAGTTTGAAAAAGGAGGCATGAAAATGATTGATATAGACAGTTATATTGCTGCTACACAGGCAATTGTGCCTCGCATGAAATTCACATGAAGAATTTTCGC
>MJUU01026789.1:0-23438 GCA_002080025.1 Modiolus philippinarum
ATATTGCTGAGTAGACGTTAAACAATATTCAATCAATCTATCAATCAAAGTATGTAAAATTTTTATTTTATATTGAATTTAGTTTAACTCCTCTTGACATGCGCTTTCAGTAGTTTACCTATTTCTTACACTTTCTGTTCGATAAGGGGTCAGGCAGGGCCAAAATTTCAAATTTGGAAATAACTTGAAGAGTTTAATTTTTCATCGGATTTCAATGGGACTATTTTTTTCAGCTGTGAGTGACAGATTTTGGGTAACTCTAACTGTTTTTGAGCTGTGGGGGATTAAAAGGGCTAATTTTATTTTCTCTAGTTTTGGTCTAGGTACATGTACCGTAATTACTGTCTCCAGCTCTTTACTGTGTCCACATTCACTTTAAATTACACTTGTTGAACTTTCAAATGGTCGACATGCTGCGGTCGTATCATGCTGCGCTCGGCGTAGCCCTTTCTATTTTTTTTTATCAGATTTAAATTATTTTACAGAAAATCAATTTCTAACTGGAGTGTCAGTCCACTATATATGAGATTTATGTGTGCAAAAACAAGTAACAATCTGCATTGGTCCAACAAATTACAGCATCCAACGTGAAGTGGAGTTATCATGCTGTGCACAGTGTAGCTTTTTAGCTCGCCGGGACGAATGTCCGGAGAGCTATTGTCATACCCCCGGTTAAGGCGTCAGCAAAACTTTACCCTTGCTTGTGGAACAGAGACATTAAGAGCTACGATGTTGATATTTAGTATGTGACTTCCTTGTGACGAGAGCTTTCTTGTGGTACCTTATTTGTAGATATTTTGACTTTGACCTTACCCTTAGGGCAATTTAAAAAAAAACAAAAACTTTAACCTTGCCTCTAGAAGGTAGGCTTAGTGGTAGGGTGTTCATATTTAGTGTGTAACTTCCTTATGGTGAGAGCTTTCTAGCGGTACCATATTTGTAGACATTTTGACCTTGACCTTTCCCTTGGGGCAATTTTTTAAAAACTTTAACCTTGCTTCTAGAATTAAGTTGTTTAGTGGTAGGATGCTCATATTTGATATACGACTTTCTTGTGATGAGAGCTTTCTGGTGGTACCATATTTATAGTCATTTTGACCTTGACTTTGCCCTCAGGGCAATTTTTAAAAAAACTTTAAGCTTGCCTTCAGAAGGTAGGCTTTAAGTGATATGGTATTCATATTTGGTAGGTAACTTCCTTATGATGAGAGCTTTCTAGTGGTACCATATTTGTAGACATTTTGACCTTGACCTTTCCCTGGGGGCAATATTTTAAAAACTAACCTTGCTTCTAGAATCAAGTTGCCGTGCGCGGTCCCGGCTGAAGAATAGGCCCGCAGCATCCTCTGAGCTTGGAGTATGAGCCATCCTAACAGAGGACCCCTAGGGAACCCCGGGATATAGAAATAGGACCCAGTATCTCCGGCTTGCGGGGTGTGACCCCTCCTAAACGGAGGCTGACCCCGAGCGTCCCGGGATATAGAAATTGGACCCATTCCGTGGTTGTGCGGGATTAATAAATACACAACCCATCTTTCGGATGGGATGTAAACTCGGGTCCACGTGTTGGAAGAAATGCCACGCTTCCTGCACGTTAAAGAACCCTTGTAGTAAGCTCTTTTTGGGGTGGTCCGTAGGTGATCGGCTACAAGGCTAAATTCCCCGCCCTTGACGATTTCACCCTACTTTTCCAGTGGCAATCAGAATTTCCCGTCCCATTGCCATTTCCATACCCCAGTGATTATTTATCAACAAATTTGTTCTCGTCTTGATATAGCTGAAATATTGCTGAGTAGACGTTAAACAATATTCAATCAATCAATCAATCAATCTAGAATCAAGTTTAGTGGTAGGATGTTCATATTTGGTATATGGCTTTCTTGTGATGAGAGCTTTCTGGTGGTACCAAATTATAGACATTTTGACATTGGCCTTGGCTTTAGGGCAATTTTTGAAAAAATCTTTAACCTTGCTTGTAGAAGTTAGTCGTTTAGTGGTAGGATGTTGATATTTGGTATGCGACTTGTTTTTTTATGAAAGCTTACTGTCGGTATCATATTTGTAGACATTATGACTTTGACCTTGCCCTGAGGGCTATTTTTAAACCTCGCTTCTAGAAGGAAAACATTTAATGGTAAGGTGTTCATATTTGGTATGAGACTTTGTTATGATGAGAGCTTTCTGGCAGTACCATATTTGTAGACATTTTGACCTTCACCTTGCCCAGAAGGCATTTTTAAAAAAAAACTTTAACCTTGCTGCCAGAAGGTAGAGATTTAGTGGTTGGATGGTCATATTTGGTATGTGACTTTGTTATGATGAGGGCTTTCTGGCGGTGCCATATTTGTAGACATTTTGACCTTGACCTTGCCCTGAGAGCAATTTTTTACAAAACTTTTGCTTCCAGAAAGTAGACATTTAGTAGTAAGGTGTTTATATTTAATATGTGACTTCCCTATGATGAGAGCTTTCTTGAAATACCATAGCTGTAGACATTTTAACCTTGACATTGCCCTGAGGGGAATTTAAACAAAAAAAAATGGAACCCTGCTTCTAGAAGTTATTCTTTTAGTGTTGGGTAGTTCCTATTAGGCATGTGACTTACTTATATCACATTTAAAAAAATTTAAAACATTTGTTACGAAAATGTATAACTTTAAGATTTATTTTGCCTAATCCCAGGCGAGCTATGTTGTCTTCTATCGACTCTTGTTATAAAGTACTATATACCCAGCTTTCAAATTTCAGCAATTGTTTGTGTGCATAATAAGATCATTTAAGTGTTCTTGTTTTCAGAGATTGGAGACAAGTCAACAGACATGACAGATATACAGAACACTGTGCCAGGAATTTCAGGATCATGTGAACAGCCAACTGTTTTGCAATCATCCATTTCATTTGACCCGTTTTCGTCTGGGGAATCACTCAGTAGCTGTTGCCTTACTAAATCCTTATCAGATTCATCTGATACAGATTTTCATCTGAGATAGAAATTTCATCTGATACAAAATTTTCGTCTGATACAGAATTTTCATCCGATACAGAATTTTCCTGTGATACAGAATAACTAAATACCGAAGTTCCTGTGAATTTAATTTCTGCATATGCGCATTTCGACAACTTATGTCTCTTCAGTGCAGATAAAATCTAAACCTTTGGAAGACCATAAACTCAAAGATATGTAAAAACTGATAGAGAACAAATAACCAATATGATCTAAATATAAAGCCAAATTAGCTAAGGACAGAGCTTTGCATGAGGGAGATACTCCTTAGTTTTCAACAAAATTTACAAAAATTTAGATATTGCAAGGTTCCAAATAGAAATAAGTTCTTCATTAGATGGACATGGAACAGAAACAATTTCTGAGGAAACAATCCCTGCATTTTCTCTCACAAATGCGTCTGACTTCAACGACCGAAATCTTTGTCTCACTGAAAAACTTATGCATCAAGGGTTTAGATATCATAAATTGATAAAAACATTCTCTAAATTTTATTATAGATACATTGACTTATTAAGAAAATTTGGTTCTACATACAGGGCTCTTATACATCAGGGCATTTCACATCCAAACTTCTATGGAAATATCATTTACAAAGCGCATAAATTCAAAAATTGTCCTTCCAAGCTTATTAATCCGTTGAACAAACTTATTCATAAAGGATATAAGTACAGCATTGTTGTTAAATCTTTACTTCTGGTTTTTGTTGGCAAAAATATTGATCATCTCCTAAATGCTATACACCATAACTAAATTTAAACAATTTTTCATATTGGCAGTATTTGGCATTGCACAATATCATGTTCTTCTTTCATAATTGATGATGTTGTTATACCAAATCTATTTAGAAGTATTTCAATTGAAATTTCATATGTAAGAAGGCTTGATATCATAGTCAACGGAAATTATGTCCTTAGCTAGCTGTCAGTAACTGCGAGCATTTGTCCGGACAGTACCTGTATGTATTGTCTTCATGTTTTATGTACTTCATTGTAAGGGTACTCGTCTTGATAAGTTGGACTTTTTTCTAGTTTGATTTTTACTGTGAGTCTTTTTGTGTATTTATTTTTAGCCATTCACCACACAAAGGGGGGAGGGTTTAGATCCAAGAAAACGAGTTTAACCTCACCGTAATTTTTGCGCCTGTCCCAAGTCAGGACTATGTTGGTCATTGGCTTGTCCTTGTCTTCTTATAAAATTTTAGTTTCTTGATATTTGGTATATTGGATGTGGTTTGTTTCCATTGATTTATTCACTTTTTTACCTTTTCGGGGCCATTTATGGCTTACTATATGGTGTGAGGTACTGCAATGTGTTGAAGACCATATGGTGACCCCTAGATGTTTTGTTTTTGGTCGTTTTAACCTGGATATGGGATGTTGTCTCCTTGACTCTTACCCCATTTCCTTTTTTTTTCATATTGAATCTCTTAAGATTATTTCATGTTTTCGTAGACACAACCTGACGACTTCTGCCTCAAAGGATATGATTGATACAATGAAAACAATTTTCAAAGATTCGGAAAAATCTTATATTTTAAATTTTGACTGTCTGATGACATTCATTCAGAAATATCCAGTCATAGAAGTTCATTACTGTGAAATTTGTTCAGAGGTTTTTTCAGACAATCTAAATGAATTACAATGTGGAACAGAAAACTGTAATGGTCAAAAATTCAATAGGGATAGTCAGCCAAGAAAACGTTTTGTATTTGCAGACTTACAAAATCAGCTAGCTGATCTATTGCAGTCTCCAGGTACAGAAAATAATATTCTTCCAAAACTGCAATTGGCAGTCAATGATAGTTGTCATCCTTTTCAAGGTGGCAATATACAAAGATTTTGAGAGCTGACAACCGCCTTAATTATATGGAGATTTATACAATCTTAAGGAGATATGAACATGAAATGTGAAACGATAAAGACCTTTAGATAAAAAGGAACATTTAGTGAAAAAAATGGCAAGGGAAGGGTAAGCCACCTTTCAAATCTTACATGAAAAGTTTAAGTGTACAACTAAACAAATTGCAAAGAGATGGAATTGAAATATCAATTGATGGGAGAGTAATCAATGTGAAATCGAGTTACTTGTGGTATCTTTGATTTACCGGCAAAGGCAGCAACGCTAAATATGATGTGCTTTAATGGGAAACATGCATGTATTACATGCGAGGAAGAGGGGAGAACCGTTAAACAGGGAAAAGGAACTTCTAGAGGTTTTCCGAATGGAAATGGTCAATATGTTTTGCGAACACACATGATGATTTTAGATTGTATGGCAAAGGGAACAGTTAAAAAACCTGTCAAAGGATTAAAGGGATTTCTGGACTAACATTTTTAGATTCCTTTAACCTTGTTGATGGCGTAATCACTGATTACATGCATGGGGTGCTTTAAGGTATAACAAGTATGCTATTGTCAAAATGGTTTTCACCAACAAACGAAAGCAAGGATTTTTTTACAGGCAAGAGCTTAAAAAATATCAAGTCGCATCAACACATTAAACCGCCATCTAGCATAGAGAGACTACCCTGTGACATTGAAAAACATTATAAATCTTTAAAGGCTACAGAACTGCAGGCTTGGCTTCTTTTCTACGGCATTCCATGTTTAATAGGCATTTTGCCTAACATTTTCCTAAATCATTTCAGCTACCTCTCTGAGGCCATTTTTATTTTGCTTGGAGACAACATAACAAAGGATAAATTAGACAGAGCTGAAAGTTTGTTAGCAAAATTTTATGAACCATTTAATGACCTATCTGGTCCAGGAAGCCGAGGGCTTAACGTCCACAACACATGCCGCCACTTAGTTCACTATGTCAAATTATGGGGACCTCTTTGGGCGTGGAGTTGCTTTGGTTTTGAGGATAACAACACTGTTCTGCTACAATCCGTATATGGAAGAGGAGTAGTAATTAAACAGATTATTTTGTGCAAACAAGAAGAGGCAACACTACGAAGAATATCTGTTAGTGTTAATGACTCTAGAATTTTGAAGATAACATATACAGCTGAAAACTGTGAGGTCTGTGGAAAATTAATGACCGTTGATAATTTGGAAGGCTATAATATAAGTCCAAATTGACTCTAAATGCTTGCTATGAACAATGTTCAAGAAGGCATCAAAATAATAAGCAGAATAAGTGTTAAAGGTCAGCAGTTCAGTTCATCAATATATAAGCGGATGAAAAAGCGTATTTGTTGTTATGTTTTGTATGATAGTGCCTTGATCGGATATTTAAAGTATTTCGTTATAGATATTACTTCAAATGTTGTGTATGCCATTATGGACAATTATGATGTAGTTAATGATGCACCAATTTTAAATCTGGAAGGTGGCAAGCGCATAATTCCAGTGAATAAAATAGGCATTTAAGATGTAAAGCCTGCTGATGAGTTAACTGAAACTCTAGTTTATGTAAAAATGTGTACTGAATTTGAAGACGCTGTTGTGATGATGCCAAGCCGGCATGGACATGCAATCTTCAAGTGAAGTACTGTTATCATAGTAATGAGTTCTGGTATGATAGACCTTTTATTAAAATTCTCAAACATGATATTAAACATATATTTATACCCCCTACAAATAAAGTTTTGAGACTTGTCCATTCGTCAATAAATTTTGTAAGCTTAAGCAAAAATATGAATGAATCTTAATGAAACTTTACACAAAGGAAGTAATGATGTGTATGAGGTAATATATTTTCATTGACTTTGAAGGGAGGATAAATTTATAACGCATTCTTCTTCATTCATAATTTTGTCAATTTAAAAAAAATTCTGTTGTGGAGCTAAATTTGACCCTTTTGCATTTCAAAACATTGTTCTGAATCGTATTGTTTTTTTTTGGTGTTGATCTTGAACACATCCCATGAGTTAAAGAAGGATTTTGACGTACTTATCCAGTTCAAGAACTTGTAAAACATTTTTAACTTCTCAGATTTCATGAATCATGTTCTTGACTTTTTTCTTGAAAATTAGGTTCTAAAACCCTGGGTCAAGAAGTTTTTGACTTAAGTTCTTTAAAGAATCATGTTAAAGAACTTAAGTTCTAGAACAAGCCATGTTCTAGAACTAAAGTTCTTGATATTTGAGTTCTAGAACCCTAGTTCGAGAACATTTATGAAGAGGGTTCTAGAACAGTTCTTGAAGTTCTAGAATAGTTCATGAAGTTCAAGAGCAGTTCTTGAACTCAATATTTGTTCTTGAACTTCTCTCGCAGGGGAACGATAGGAACTTTGGATAACCGGGCTTGGTACTGAGAGTGTTTTCTACAAAAATAAATGACAAGTAAATATCTGCCACTAATGAGTGAAAAACAAATCAGACACAAACTCCAATCATAAAGTATGTAAAGTAAAACAATATTCACAAAACAGAGCAAAATACACATCAATACATAAACTAGAGGCTCAGAAACTGAGCCTGTATCGCTCACCTGACAAAAATGCTTCTTTGTAATGTATGACAAAGAAAGATTTTTTAATTGGGTTCTAATGTTAGCTAATGTTGGCACCCATGTTTTTGTCAGATCCTATTGAATTGAGAAATCTTTGCAAAAGACCTCATATACATCGTTCCAATAAAGTTCAGTTCAATTTGCATCAATAGTTCCAGAACAGGTGATGGAAAGGAAAATTTCCCTTTTGTTCCAATCCGTGCTGACAGTCATGTTTTTAGTCGAATCAAAATGAAACAAGCTTATTTTGTAAAGGAGGTTCCATACATAAGTTCTGTAAAGTTTGGTTGAATTTATTTCAGTGGTTTCTGAAGAGAAGATGAAAATGTGATTTTTCCCATATGGTCCTATAGATGTTAAAACCAGATTCCACGCTGGCAGTCATGTTCTTTTTGTTGGATTGGAATGAAATGAGCAATCTTTGTGAAGGACCTTCCATACATCATTCCTGTAAAGTTTGGTTGAATTTGCTTCAGTGGTTTCAGAGAAGAAGATGAAAATGTGCTTTTCCCATAGGGTCCAGTGTTAATCTGTGTTCCGTGCTGGCGGCCATGTTTTTATGGATCGGATCGATATGAGCAACCTTTGTTAAGGACCATTAGTACATCATTTCTGTAAAGTTTGGTTAAATTTGCTTCAGACCTTTCAGAGGAGAAGATGAAAATGTTATTTCCCCAATAGGGTCCAATGTTAAACCTAAGTTCCGCACCGGCGGCCATGTTTTTTTTTGTCGGATTGGAACGAAATGAACAATCTTTGTAAAGGACCTGCCATACATCATTCCTGTAAAGTTTGGTTGAATGTGCTTCAGTGGTTTCAGAGAAGAAGATAAAAATGTGATTTTCCCTTAGGGTCCAATGTTAATCTGTGTTCCGTGCTAGGGCATGTTTTTTTATCGGATTGGAACGAAATGAGCAATCTTTGTTTAGGACCATTAGTACATCATTCCTTTAAAATTTGGTTGAATTTGCTTCAGCCGTTTCAGAGAAGATGAAAATGTGATTTTTCTCATGGGGTCCAATGTTTAATCTAAGTTCCGCGCTGGCGGCCATGTTTTTTTTGTCGGATTGAAACGAAATGAGCAATCTTGGTACAGGATCTTCCATACATCATTCCTGCAAAGTTTGGTTGAATTTGCTTCAGTAGTTTCAGAGAAGATGACTATGTGAAAAGGTTAACGGACGGACGATGAACGCCAAGTGATGGCAAAAGCTCACTCGGACCCTTCGGGTCAGGTGAGCTAAAAATGGAGGGGGTAGCAATGTCCCATCATACCATGCAAACTCTTCTGGTATTTTCTTCCGACGTGCGGAGCACTTCCTTATTAAGGTGAATTCATATCCGTCAAACCAAAGAACTACAGACTATGGATGAATGTGGATTTTGTTTGAAGTGTATCAAATGATTCAAAAGGTGAAGACGTTCTATCATTTACATAATATAAGGGGTTACCTGAAGATCTTGATTTATTCGTTGAATTCTTGAATCATTAGAAACTTGTGTGGAGAAATGTAACTGGAAACTTTCTCTAAACAATCACAACTTAAGGATATGATAGTTTCAATCATTATGAATTAAAAAAAAACAATGCACGCGATCACTGATTTATGTACTTCTTATTTTATATATGAATTCACTTTCTTTAAATTTTAATTGACGTTAAATTTTTCGCCTTCCAAAATAAATTTTCAATAATGACCATCCTTATATTTCATCCTTCACTCTCCATACGAAAATTAATATTTCCACTATCTTTGAATTTTTGCGTTTCACTGTGTGTCTCTCTTCTTTTTACATTTCTTAAATAACTCCCACAGAAAAGCTTTTTTCTGGGGGATTTATTACTTTTTGCCTTGGATATCTTTGGCGAGCAGCATGGAGATGATAAATCATTATCTATCGCTTGTACGATTTCTCGTGTTTCACCGTCGTTGATAGGTACAATACTACAATCTAAAAAAATCGAATAATCATTACAAACTCTGTAAGAAGCAGACAAGGAAGTTATATTGAACACTTTACCAAACACACTTTATGTAGATCATGTGATCACTGACCCCCCACGTAGTTGGAAAAGGTAAAAGTGAAAAAAAATAGCATACTGTATGTTCTAAAGTTTTGTTTTACAAATATCATCTGCATGGATTTGGAAGATTGCTTTCTTGACGGAAGTCTGTTAGATTGCTCAGTAGAGAAAGGGGAATTGTTAAACTAAGATCGATGGAGAAATCCTAAGTCAGTAAATAGAGTTTGATTTATGTATATTTCGGACCCAAGTCAAATGCAAAATGTTCAATTTCACACGGCTAGAAATAGATTGCTTCATCGGATAAAATTTGTCAGCTGGAAAGGAATATTCGCAAATTATCATCTTCATAAATGACACAAAATGTGAAGTAAGTATTGATTATTTACCTCATTATCCTCCTTGACAATCCCGTCAACAGAACTCTCTATAATTATTACTCGTTTGAACTTATGTTGGTTGGTTTCACATTTTCATGGATGTTTCAATTCGAGCTGTCGTTTTCCGGTTGTTTTCATCAACCAAAATAACTTCCCTTGGTGTGTGACTAGTATTGGCCTCTCCATCCAGTGTTCTTCTCAACCCCTTTTCCATACTTCTTTCCATCTCTTGTTGAAGATACTTCACTATTTCAAACGTAAATTTAAATGTGAAGAGGATGGTTCGGGATAATATTTGCTCAGTATCTAGAACCTTATTTTCTTATTATTTCATGCATATTCGTATACGACATATTCCTCGTACAACACATGCATTCTTTTAAAAGTTCAGCAAACATCATACAGTGGTATTTTTTGTACAAGAAAGGAAAATGTGAAAAATGTACCCTTACACTGACTATTTGTCGTCCCCTTCATCAAATCGATCAGACTTTGTGTGGTTATGTCTGGGACATGAATGAAGCTTTTACAAGATAAACTCTTAATCGATAAAATGAATGAATTTAACATGATAGTATGTTTTTAATTATTTCTAGCACATCTTACATTTACGAAATTATTTCCCATACATCGAAAAAGCTCACTTTTTATTTACTTTATAATGATCATCCCGTTTGAAACACTCTATTAATTCTGTGCTCCATTAATCTTGCACATTACTATCGAATACATTTTAATATTTCATTCGATTACTAAAACATGACTTCATATCTCTTTTTTTATATAAATTTGTCTAACATGTTTTGGGGGGACTTGTTATTCAACAGACTATCGGAATTCCAATGGGCACAAAATGTGCACCTCTCCTGTTTCTCTCCTCTCATGAGGCTGAATTGATCGAAGGGCTTCTTGAAAATAGAGATAAATAATGGCCCCATCCTTCAATTTTAGCTTCCGTTATGTAGGTGATATTTTGTCACTAACCATCCTCTCTTTGGTGATTTTCTTCATCTGATCTTTCTAAAAGAGTTCGATATTAAAAGATACTACAGACGCTTCCATATCGGCCTAATTCCTTGACCTTCATCTTGAAATTGACAACAGAGGAAGACTTCAAACTAAGCTGTACGACAAACGCAATGACTTCAATTTTTCAAAAGTCAGCTTCCCTTTTCTTTGTAGCAGCATCCCCACAGCACTGGCATACTGAGTTTACATCTCCAGCTCATTCGCTATTCGAGGTCCTATGGTCGATATAGTGACTTCCTTGATAGAGCCCCGTTGTTCACAAATAGGCTACTTAAACATGAGTATTTTACCAAAAACTTGAAATCAACCCTCCAAAAGTTTTACGGTCATCATCATCTTGCGGACCGCTATGGGTCATCAGATCTTTCCCTTTAAAAGCTTCATTTGACATGTTCTACTTGTCTTATAGGAAGCATGAGATACTTACTCTTCCGGTGCACCTGATCTCATGTTGTGTCTCTGTTTCTTTGTTGTTTCCGATGCTGCCATTGTCCTTGGATTATTCGTTCAGGATTGACGGTTCAGTTCTCATTTAATTTTATACCTGTAATGTTTCTTCAATTTGTATATTTTCATATTGATGGACTTCTTGCTATTTAAAAGAGGAAAGTAATTTTAATTTAAAGTAATTATTAATTCATAAATCAATATAAATTGAACATAATTTCAACTTACAATTGCAGAATATGGATACGACTGCACAAGATATACAAAAGACATCTTGCAACCTTTCGTGGACTAAGAATGACCATAACATCGCCATATATAACAGGTATATTATTTCTTACATTAATATTGTTTCATGTTAAAATTGGAAAAGAATTATTTGAATTTCACTTTCAGAGATTTAATGATGATGAACAGCAATAGAAGCTATTCGATGCAAACAATGTCTTGATTTTGTTTATTTCATACAATAATTTATTCAAGGTAATTGTCATTAACATGCATTCAACATGATTGAATGTTTTGTTTTCTACTTTGAAGACATCCAACTCCTCCTTTATATAAAGTAAGCAACCTCTTTTTGTAGCTATATTTCTTGGGGAGATAAATAAACTATATCCATTCAATTTCCATTCTAATTCACATATATCAAATTCACTAATATTTTAGGGTAGATCTCTGTTCGGGCGATGACATCATACTGTTTATTTTCTATTAACGCAATTAGCTCATCCTTTTTATTTGTAAAACTATCTACATTAGTATACATTATTTTTAGGTTATGTACAGGGTCGTTTAAAAAATTAAAATCGTTATAACTGCTGTCCTATGATGAGTCTTTACTTTTTTATACGACCGCAAAAATTTTGCGGTCGTATATTGGTACGGTGCTGGCGTCGTCGGTGTCCGCGTCGGCGTCGTCGTCGTCTGTGGACAGCGTAACTTTGCTTCTAGTGGACGGATCATTATGAAATTTAAGTATGATGTATCTTGGCACACGCGTAAACAGATGTTTAAATTTTGAGTTGTTGGCCCCGCCCGTTTTAGAAAAAGGGGCCAAAAAGGGTTGAAATTGGGTGTTTTCACATTTTTGACTGTAGAATCTTTATTAATAATTGGATTTTGATGGGGTTTGTTTCAGTGTGCTCCTGAGCAAATTTCCAATCTGGAATATGCCAACGGATTTCACGTAGCATGTACCGCTCACGAGATAAATGGGGCCCAACAGGGGCAAATCTTAAAAAAAATATTCTTTTTTTATTTTTAGTCCGATTTTGATGCAGTTTTTTTCAATGGATTCCTTGTGAAAAATTAATACGGCGCTCAGCCATTAGTTTTTGATAACTTGTTTCCTTTCCCAGCTATGAGGGCCGAACGGGGCCAAAATTGCGAATTTGCAGATTATGTAAAATTTTTATTTTTCATCGGATTTCGTTGGGATTTTTTTCTTTGGATTCCTCTTGATCTAAGCTTTCAGCAGTATGTCAACGGATTCGACGTAGCTCTTCCCGTTTCCGAGCTACAAGGGGTCAAAGGGGCCAAAATTGCGATTTTTCTAAATATGTCAAATCTTTATTTTTCATCGGATTTCGATGGGATTTTTTTTCTTTGGATTCCTCTTGATCTAAGATTTCAGTAGTATGTCAACGGATTTTGTGGAGGTCTTACCGTTTCCGAGCTACAAGGGGTCAAAGGGGCCAAAAATGCAATTTTTCTAAATATGTCCAATCTTTATTTTTCATCGGAGTTCGATGGGATTTTTTTCATTGGATTCCTGTTTATACGACCGCAAAAAATTTGAGGTTGTATAATGGTATGGCGCTGTCGTCGTCGTTGTCGTCCTGCGTCGTCGTCGTCTGTAGACACTTTAGTTTTTTGTCAATAACTTAAGTTCCAGTTGATCAAAATTTTAAGACAGTGTTCCTTGGCACAAAAGGAAGGCTTTGGTGGGTATTGGTTATTTTGGCCCATCCCGTTTTTAAAAAAGGGGCCAAAAAGGGCAAAATTGGGTGTTTTCACATATTTTGCTGTAAAATATTTATTATTTATTGGATTTTTATGGGGTTTCTTTCAATGTGTTCCTAATTAAATTTCCTATCGGAAGTATGCCAACGGATTTTACGTGGCATGAACCTTTCACGAAATAAATGGGGCCCAAAAGGGGTGATTTTCAAAAATTTTATTTTATTTATTTTTAGTCCGATTTTGATGCAGTTGTTTGCAATGGATTCCATTTGAAAATTAATATAGAGCTGCACCATCAGATTTTTAACAACATGTTTCTTTTCCGAGCTATGAGGGGCCAAATGGGATAAATTTGCAAATTTCCAGATTGCGTGAAATTTTCATTTTTCATTGGATTTCGATGGGATTTTTTTCTTTGGATTTCTTTTGATATAAGCTTTCATTAGTATGTCAGTGAATTTGGTGTAGCTCTTACCGTTTCCAAGCTACAAGGGTCAAAAGGGCTGAAATTGCAATTTTCAAAATATGTAAAATCTTATATTTTTGTGTTGGATTTTAATGGGGTTCCTTTCTTCGGATTCCTCTTATCATACAGTACTTGTAAGGTAAAACAACCATTTTATGGTGTATGGTGTATGGTGTAATGGTGTATGGTTCAATGTTGCATGGTGTATGGTTCAATGGTTCATGGTGTATGGTGTAATGGTGTATGGTGTTGCAACGTGAACCAACCATACACTATGAACCATACACCATAAACCATACACCATACACTATGAACCATACACCATAACCCATACTCCGTACTCGGTAACTGTGGACCATACACCATACACGATCGAGCGTCACGATGTGAACGAGAGACAATGAACTGAATGGCGACTCGGGACTGACGCAATCGAAGTTAATTTTAATTGATATTAAATACATTTTTCAAAAATATGTTAACCTTAAAAAGCAATCATAAAGAAAATTGATCGTGCTTTTATACGCCAGCAGGTGGCTATTTTCTACAACCATAAATAATATAAATAATAATTTCTAGCAAAAAAAAATAAATTTTGCAAAAAACTTGACAAAAGTGATATTTTTTTTAACAATTTTACAATCCCGAAAACTTACAACGAAATGCATTATGACGTATTAATGTTATTATACTCACAGTATGCTAAAGGATATTTTGATTTTGTATAATGTTCCCTAAAATACGCAAGAAATTTATTTTCTAACAAACTCTCATTTTTAGTATGATTTGCTATTAATGTCAACTAAAACTCAAATTTGGCACACATTTGTCTAAACCATACAACATACGGTGTATTCATAGTATATGCCATTTTGTCACAATGCTATCTAGCTGCTGTGTCTCTAATTTGGTACAAATTTCCTGAAAAGATTCAACAATAAGGCTATCAAAAAAATGCAATATGGTGTAAATGCCATCTAATACTCAAATTTGGTACAAATTTACTGAAAATATGCAACAATAGGGATATTGATAGTATTCGATATGATGTAAATGCCATCTAATACTCAAATTTTGTACAAATTTACTGAAAATATGCAACAACGGGGATATTGATAGTATGCAATATGGTGTAAATGCCATCTAGTACTCAAATTTCGTACAAATTTACTGAAAATATGCAACAAAAGGGATATTGATAGTATGCGATATGATGTACATCGCATCTAGTACTCAAATTTGTTACAAATTTACTGAAAATATGCAACAATAGGGATATCGATATATGCGATATGGTGTAAATGCCATTTAGTACTCAAATTTGATACAAATTTACTGAAAACATGCAACAATAGGGATATCGATAGTATGCGATATGGTGTAAATGCCATCTAGTACTCAAATTTGGTGCAAATATACTGAAAACATGCATCAATAGGGATATCGATAGTATGTGATAGGATGTACATGCCATCTAGTACTCAAATTTCATACAAATTTACTGAAAATATGCAACAATAGGGTATGCGATATGGTGTAAATGCCATCTAATACTCAAATTTTGTACAAATTTACTGAAAATATGCAACAATAGGGATATTAATAGTATGCGATATGAAGTAAATGCCATATAATACTCAAATTTGGTACAAATATACTGAAAACATGCAACAATAGGGATATCGATAGTATATGATATGGTGTAAATGCCATCTAATACTTAAATTTAGCACAAATTTACTGAAAATATGCAACAGTAGGTAATCAATATTATGAGATATGATGTAAATGCCATCTAATACTCAATTTTTGTATAAGTATACTTAAAGCATGCATCAATAGGGATATCGATAGTATGTGATATGGTGTAAATGCCATCTAGTACTCAAATTTGGTACAAATTTACCGAAAAAATGCAACAATAGGGATATGGATTGCAATATGGTGCAAATGCCATCTAGTACTCAAATTTTGTGCAAATATACTTAAAACATGCAACAAAAGGGATATCAATAGTATGCGATAGGGTTTAAATGCCATCTAGTACTCACATTTGGTACAAATTTACTGAAAATATGCAACAATAGGGACATTGATAGTATGCGATATGGTGTAAATGCCATGTAGTACTCAAATTTGGTACAAATTTACTGAAAATATGTAACAATAGGGAAATTTATAGTATGCGATATGGTGTAAATGCCATCTAGTACTCAAATTTGGTGCAAATCTACTGAAAACATGCAACAAAAGTGATATCGATAGCATGCGATATGATGTAAATGCCATCTAGTACTCAAATTTAGTACAAATTTACTGAAAATATGCAACAAGAGGGATATCCATAGTATGCGATAAGGTGTAAATGCCATCTAGTACTCAAATTTGGTACAAATTTCCTTAAAGGGAAAATTCGCAAAAAAAATAAAAATTCAATATTTTATTCCTCATATCTTAGTTAGCACATAAATATATGTATTGCTGTTCAATTGTCTTGGATAACTGTACAAGACTGAATTCATTGTGAGCAAATCCCGGTGCATCAACCGCCATATTGTCGTCTTGTCAACGTAAAAAGTCACGTGATACCTAAAGACCACAAAATACCAAAACTCGATAAGCCTGCGTAAAAACAACAAGTACATAACTCTGATCTGTCCAAATAAATATAATTTGTTCACTAAATTCAACAATTTGTAATTTATTCAATAAAGAAATGAAAATTTGTAGCTATTTTTTCTTAACATGTCATTAAATTGATAATATATCCAGAACTTTTACGAAGTTCCCGTGTTCACAATTAAATAAATAGAAAACATTGTAGAAATTAGGATTCATATACAGGAAGCATTCACAGTTATGAAGGCTTGTACTGACCATATTGTGTATTAAGTGTTTATTGAGAAGACAGGCGTCAGACCAATCCGACCACTTCTACCTGTAAAAATCACTTGACCTTACCTGGAAAAATGACGACCTCGGAGTATAATTCCCTGTTGATAACACCTGCTGTGTACACGATCAACTCCGCAAACACCTTATGCATTGAATCGGAATGAGACACACACCNTTTTTTTTTTTTTTTTTGAAACCGATTGCAGTTGTATTTACATTTGATCTACATTTTTATGTCATGCTATATTGTCGAGCAGGAGACGGCTCGTTTTAAGCAGAAAATGAAATTGGTGCAAATTATTTGAAAAAATCAACGTGCTAGCCAAGTCTGATGTAAGGGATTTTTATTTATCGTATTTTCGTGCACAGTATATTACCTTCTATCAAAGACGTATAAGTCCTTGCTTCTATATAACTGTAAAGTTTTAGGGCAAAATATTCTAGATCGTTGGGACACACAGATGTATAAAATCATAGAAAAAGTCATTTTCAGTAATATAACAATCTAAAATTGCATTAACTCATTAAAAGCCAATTTCATCAACTTCGCATGCTCAGGGTCTTGGTATTGTGCTCGAATCACATAAAACCATGAATATGGCATTGAAATGAGACTTAAAAAGTGCAATAAAAAGTGTCATAGAACTGCATATAAACGTACAAATACTAACTTAGGTATACTGAACACAGCCTAATGTCCGTGGTTTACAGTATACAACACAACTGTCCGTATAAACGATTTCGGTATTATAAGTATATAATTTGAACCTGGGACTAATATGTTATATTAGTCAAAGCTTGAACCCATGACACATAAGCATTTGACAGTTTCACTTGCATTATAAAATGTTACAGACATTAAAACGGCATTACGAAAATCAACCTCTAAATAGCGTTTTTTTTTTATATAGAAGCTGGGACTAATATAATGATCATATATGTCCCAGACAGAAACTTGTAAACCGAAGTTTGAGCACAGGCGGATTCGGCCACTGAAAAGTGGTCCAGAAAAAGGTCTACGCTAATTTGTCATATTTTGTCAAACTGCTGCACGAAATAAATCATTTCTAACCCCGAACAGGGATGTAGTCTTAGTTATACAGTTCCCTGCCCCGAATACAATATCTTCAGATCATCCAGTTTTACTGTGTGTGACCCTCGCAGAAACACTATACAGGCCGATAAGTGATTAGTTTTAAACAAAAGAAATGGAACTCTTCAATAAACGAAACAAAAAAGGTCTACTTTGACTTTGTTTTCCGAAGTTACAAATTCCAAAACAGAAAATTTAATGATTTTTTTTAAATCGTGTATTTCATTAAGGTATAGAAATAATGTGAATGTTTGTCGTTTGGTTGTAAAGTTTGTAATTAGTGCGTAAATTGTGGTTTAAGTGGACTGAAGTTGGTGTCTATCAATTTGGATGAATCAAATATACATCTCCGGATTTTCTCCAAAATTGGCATACTGATTCATAAGGAAATGATCAATACGTGTGCAAAATTTCATTTCCGCCCTTCCACACAAATTCCCAGAATAAAAACCCAAAGTTCGTGGAGTCTGCTACAATACTTGCTCTATTTTTAGAAATGAAATCGAATTTACCTATATACGTCATGATTACAACTTAAAGTCAGAGGCCTATTCAGGTAATCGTAATTTGGTGTTTTGTCTATAGTTTGTTTTATTGTTTTAAATGGAACAGTAAACATTCGACTACCGTTCCAAATATATATTTAGATACAGAAATCTCGAAACATTCCCATTGATTTCGAATGATTTTATCATAATGGGGTACATTGATCCCTGCGAATGCCTCGGCAGTGTTTATAAATAACATTTACCGCCAAATAATGAACATAATGGAAGATACCACCCTTACTTATACCTTGGTTACGGGATATCATTTTGGATCTTTGAAATATACATCTTTCATATTTCCCCTTCAAGATTAATCCTTTGGCTATCTTTTAATACAAAAATTGTGTCCGCCCCGGGTAATTTTTTGCTTTTTAATAATATTTTATTGTCGCCAGGTTAATTTTAGTGTGGTCTCAGTGAAGACATTTGACCAAGACTATAAACAATTGAACGTGCAATAGCAGACAAATTGTTAACTTTTATTTTGTAAATGTTTTTGTTTTATGAAATGCATCGTTCCTTTGTGATTTATATATCCGAACAAGCTTAATATCCATCCGTTTCTATGCACCATCAACAGACGGCGTGTTTCTAAAATATGGCTGATGATGTAGACACCCACCTCATTAGCATGTTTAGAAGGGAGATAATTTCACACAATGACTTTTCGGACTGTATAATCCTGAATGTCTTTTAAATTTTATCCAGTTTCCGTTATTTATTTAATATTAGTAAAGTAATTTAAAAAAGATTTGTGTATTGTGTTATATGCGATTTTTTTTTTTCAAAACAAGAGTGTGCCTTTTCTACCTGTAATTAGTGCAGCACACGCCAAATTTACCTTTAGGGCATGCCACAGGTAAAATTTGACACGGGACATGATTCTGTATATTTGGTTGTTAATTAACCTCTGATGATTACATCGCTGCAACAAGAGAGGAACACAGAAGCAAGCGCGCGCGCGTGTGTGTGTGTGCACATATTTATTACTTCCTAGATTGTCACACAATTTGAGTATAATTACTAGAGAATTAATGTTTTTTGTTATTTTGAACTACTTTTCTGAGCTCTTTTTTGCATCGATTTAAAACATAAACAACAATTTTATTTCTTTATAAATTTAGTATTTAGTTATTCTACGAAGGAAACAATAAGATTTATCAAAAGGGTAACACGCTTGTCCTTGTTTTTCTACAGTAATTAGCTATTTCATGATCTCACTCGAACGCTTTAAATAACGATATTTACAGTGGTATGATTGTTTTTTTAAAATGACCGAGATCTAGCCAAGTGACGTCACTCAGCTAACTTTTGTAGCAGAAATGAATAATAGATATCGTTTTTCTCCTAAACCCATGTGAATTTTTACTTTAAACTTGGTCAACATGTTCACAATGTTACTTAGAGTAAATTAAGGTCTTATTCAAAATTTAGTGAATTTTCCCTTTCAAATATGCAACAATAGGGATACAAAATGTATTGATAGTATGCGATATGGTGTAAATGCCATTTAGTACTCAAATTTGGTACAAATTTACTGAAAATATGCAACAATAGGGATATCGATAGTATGCGATATAGTGTAAATGCCATCTAATACTCAAATTTGGTACAAATTTACTGAAAATATGCAACAATAGTAATTTAGATAGTATGCTATATGATGTACATGTCATCTAGTACTCAAATTTGTTACAAATATACTGAAAAGACGCAACAATAGGGATATCGATAGTATGCGATATGAAGTAAATGCCATATAAATACTCAAATTTTGTACAAATATACTGAAAACATGCAACAATAGGGATAGCGAATGTGGGCGATATGGTGTAAATGTCATCGGTGCTCAAATTTGGTACAAATTTACTGAAAACATGCAACAATAGGGATAAAGATAGTATGCGATATGATGTACATGTCATCTAGTACTAAAATTTGGTACAAATATACTAAAAAGACTCAACAATAGGGATGTCGATAGTATGCGATATGGTGTAAAAGCAATCTAATACTAAAATTTGGTACAAATTTACTGAAAATATGCAACAATAGGGACATTGATAGTATGCGATATGGTGTAAATGCCATGTAGTACTCAAATTTGGTACAAATTTACTGAAAATATGTAACAATAGGGAAATTGATAGTATGCGATATGGTGTAAATGCCATCGAGTACTCAAATTTGGTGCAAATCTACTGAAAACATGCAACAAAATTGATATCGATGGCATGTGATATGATGTACATGCCATCTAGTACTCAAATTTGGTTCAAATTTACTGAAAATATGCAACAATAGGGATATCGATAGTATGCGATATGGTGTAAATGCCATCTAGTACTCAAATTTGGTACAAATTTACTGAAAATATGCAACAAGAGGGATATCGATAGTATGCGATAAGGTGTAAATGCCATCTAGTACTCAAATTTGGTACAAATTTACTGAAAATATGCAACAATAGGGAATACAAAATGTATTGATAGTATGCGATATGGTGTAAATGCCATCTAGTACTCAAATTTTGTACAAATATACTGAAAACATGCAACAATTGGGATATCAATAGTATGCAATATGATGTACATGCCATCTAGTACTTAAATTTGGTACAAATTTACTGAAAATATGCAACAATAGGGATATCGATAGTATGCAATATGGTGTAAATGCCATCTAGTACTCAAATTTGGTACAAATTTACTGAAAATATGCAAAAATAGGGATTTAGATAGTATGATATATGATTTAAATGTCATCTAGTACTCAAATTTGGTACAAATTTACTGAAAATATGCAACAATAGGGATATCGATAGTATGCGATATGAAGTAAATGCCATATAAATACTCAGATTTGGTACAAATATACTGAAAACATACAACAATAGGGATAGCGAAAGTATGAAATATGGTGTAAATGTCATCGGTGCTCAAATTTGGTACAAATTTACTGAAAACATGCAACAATAGGGATATAGATAGTATGCGATATGATGTACATGTCATCTAGTACTCAAATTTGGTACAAATATACTGAAAAGACGCAACAATAGGAACAGATAGTATGTGATATGATGTAAATGTCATCTAGTACTCATTTGGTACAAATTTACTGCCAACATGCAACATTAGGAAGAACGATAGTATGCGTTATGATGTACATGTCATCTAGTACTCAAATTTGGTACAAATATACTGAAAACATGCAACAATAGGGATATCGATAGTATGGGATATGGTGTATATGCCATCTAATACTAAAATTTGGCATAAATTTACTGAAAACATGCAAAAATAGGGATATACATAGTATGCGATATTGTGTAAATGCCATCTAGTACTGAAATTTGATGCAAATATACTGAAAATATGCAACAATAGGGATATCGATATTATGCGATATGATGTATATGCCATCTAGTACTCAAATTTTGTACAAATATACTGAAAACATGCAACAATAGGGATATCGATAGTATGCGATATAGTGTAAATGCCATCTAGTACTCAAATTTGGTGCAAATATACTGAGAACATCCAACATTAGGGATACCCAAGTCAAACTGAACTGCTGTAAAAAGCAGTTTTTTAGCTGTTTTTTAGCAGTTTTCAATATTTTTACCAGTTATTTAGCAGTTCACAGCTGTCCACCAAAAGCAGTTTTTAAAACTGCTATATTCTGGTTTTCCTTAGCATTCCTGAAAGCAATTCTTATTACAAAGACAGCAGTTTAACCAAGTTCATTTATTATTTACTTATATACAAAGCAGTTTGTAATTTTTAGATAGCAGCTTCTAATTTAATTCAAGTGTTTTGGGATTTCACAGCAGTCCACCTTCACATTCATGATAGCAGTCTTCTCAAACAGATACATGCAAACATGAGTAACTGTTCACTGTTTGATTTTATGGTACATATACAGATACATGTACAGGGAAAAGGCAGAAACCTATATCACAAAAAAATCCAAAGTTTTACTCCCAGTATATTTCTTTATGTTTGTACATGTATTCATTTGTCCCTATATTTATCAATGTCATGTATGTGTAAAATAATTAAATTCACGCAATCCTTCTTGCAAGATCAGAATATTCATTTGTCTTACATAAATATTCTTTCTTGATTAAGTTCTTTCAAATAAACATGTTAAAATAAAAATTGGAAACTATACAATAACCCTATAACTATAGTAAAAGAGGCCAAGTTCCTTGGTTTAATTTTTGATAGTAAACTCTCATTTCTTCCCCATATCAAAATGTTAAAAAACAAATGCCTTAAGGCATTAGATATTTTAAAAGTTGTGTCGAGTACCGACTGGGGTGCGGATAGCACTGTTTTATTAAATTTATATCGATCGTTGATTCGGTCAAAACTAGATTATGGATTGATTGATTGAATATTGTTTAACGTCTACTCAGCAATATTTCAGCTATATCAAGACGAGAACAAGTTTGTTGATAAATAATCACTTTGGGGTATGGAAAGGGCCATGGGACGGGAAATTCTGACTGCCACTGGAAAAGTAGGGTGAAATCGTCAAGGGCGGGGAATTTAGCCTTGTAGCCGATCACCTACGGACCACCCCAAAAAGAGCTTGCTACAAGGGTTCTTTAACGTGCAGGAAGCGTGGCATTTCTCCCAACACGTGGACCTGAGTTTACATCCCATCCGAAAGATGGGTTGTGTATTTATTAATCCCGCACAACCACGGAATGGGTCCTATTTCTATATCCCGGGACCCTCGGGGTCAGCCTCCGTTTAGGAGGGGTCACACCCCGCAAGCCGGAGATACTGGGTCCTATTTCTATATCCCGGGGTTCCCTCGGGGTCCTCTGTTAGGATGGCTCATACTCCAAGCTCAGAGGATGCTGCGGGCCTATTCTTCAGCCGGGACCGCGCACGGCGGCTAGATTATGGATGTTTTATTTACGGTTCCGCCCGTAAATCATACATTAAATTACTAGATACCGTTCACCACCAAGGTTTTCGTCTTTCATTAGGTGCGTTCAGAACTTCTCCTGTGGAGAGTCTCTATGTTGCAGCTAATGAACCATCCTTGGAAGAAAGGCGTATTAAACTTGGTTTACAATATGCAACAAAGCTTAAAGCGTATCCTT